>JASANE010019163.1:0-59450 GCA_030248225.1 Trileptium ribeirensis
ATAACATCGTTTATGCATTGAGATATGTACGACCGATGCGCTATGCTGTCAGCTTGGGCTATTAAGGACATGCTACATAGTCAGCGCTGATTAATGTAAAAGTCTATACAGTCACGGCAGACTGTCGCATATGCCCGTTGTAGTAGCTACGTTGTTACGCGGACATGCTGATAGTCACCGCCCGCTATTGGGACATACCTAAGCCACGGCGCACACAAACGTAAACGAGCAATAACCATATCCTAGGTTATGACCAAAACCATCGAAGGATGAGAGGCTCAGTAATTGAACGGTATTTGGCCATAGCTCAATGTGTAGGGCAGGAGCTGCGTTATGCCAACTCGCCAAGTAAGGTAATAAATTTCGTTGATATCAACTAAAATTTGAATAGAAGTCCAGCGAAACCTTATGGCTTATTCTGATTCATTTGACTAATAATTAGGACGGACTTAGGTCAGTCCAAATCAAGTTAAATCCGCGATGTTGTCTACCTGCAACCTAGGAATGTTATCACACTCAATAAAAAGTGCAGCAATACCTCATGGTCAAATGTCTCGGTAGCAGCGCTACACCTTATACTGAATATTTACCGTTCGACTCCGAAATTTCCCCTGATAGCTCTCAAGTCTGTACACGAACAACGGGTTCTATACGTTTTCTGTCTGTAAATTGTACCTGAAATTGTATCTCTATAGTAAGTCGCATGAGGATAGGTTTGGATGTAAACGAGATTAATAGAGTCAAAATGCAGTTTAAGCTTTGTTTAACCTGCAAAATTTTGGGAAAGGCACATATATTGTTCTCGTATTTCAACTAAAATATCTTTACTATAATGTAAAACAATTCTATTCCTTTTCCTTTATACATAAAAATAGCAAGACTCGGCATATATTTTTTGCTGTTCAAATAGTTACTCGATTGTTTTCGAAATCTTTGTAATGTGTATTATAGAAACATTGTTTAATATAAAAATTCAATATGTTGCTGGTTTTCTAACACTGTTTGCTTCACATGCCCATTTCTAGGATCATTCTGTAATTCACGTTTAAGTTGCGCTATATGTAATTCTCCATGAAATCGATTGTGCTTCCTGGCAAGAGGTTATTGTTTACTGTAATTTTAGGTAAAAGCTTCAAGTCCAATTCCGTAGCGTCCCAATTCTCCAGAATATTGGATGATATGATTTCAATTTGCAAAATAATATAACTATAAACGACATCAAATGTGTATTTAATTTTTAATATGATGGTCCAAAAACGATAGATTAGAATTTCACACCAAAACGACAAATCATAGCACAATGATCAGTCAGTTTCATATAACGCATAATATACCTATTGTGAAAGTTTGCTAAATTGTTCGAACAACATGTTTTATCTATACGCGACTGTGAACCATGTGCATTAGAGAAAAAGGTGTAAAGCTGTGTTATAATTTTTATACCGAAAAGCATCTACTAAACTAAACGTCTTATATTTGGTCGAAACCTGCACTGGAACTCCTAAAATCACCCAAAAGAAAAATAGCTGTGCATACATACCAATCAGTTGTTCGTAAAATATTTTCAAGCTCATTTAAAAAAAAATCCGTTCGCCTATAAGGCGTCAAAGGAGCATAAACTCCAGTAATTAATATATCTTATTCATTTACGGTATATATCACTGATAGGATACGTCCACCTATATTACCAGCTTCAGTTTTAATTTTACCAACAGTTTTTCTGTTAAAAAGCGTTTTGTTGTATAGCGCAGCAATGTTGTATTTCAAAAAGATTGAAAATTTGATCAAATTCACTAACTTTCAGATCAGAAGTAAAACATGTCTCCTGTAGACATATTGTCTAAATCTTTAACACTTTCATATATCAGTGATGCTTTATATGAATTGCCAATACCCCTAACGTTGAAAGGGATTCAGGTCAAATTTACGTCGCAGCACCAGATTCTTCGTAGATCTTCCAGATTCCTTCAGAAGATCGCACATTATGTCCGACATGCCACAAAACACACATGTAGTAAGAAAATGCATACAGCCAAAGTAAGGTGTTCCTAGGGGCGGCAGGACTTCACGCATGTAGTGTATTTTGTGATGGAAATCGTTGAAAAGTTCAACTTGTTCATGCCCAATTGCTTTATACAAGATTCTATATAAAAAGCATGTGTCCTATACTGCCTAAAAATAAGTAACCGCGGTTCTTTCGCAAGAGAACAGCAACTGTTTTACGTTATCAAATTATATACTTAGAGGCAAGACCTGAAATATTGAAAACCATAGAAACTTCTTCGTTAAAAGCTTCACTGCTTTCAATTGTTAAACCTCACCAGCATGTATGATATTCCTTGTACGCGTTGACTGTCTTTGCAAAAAGTTGGAAAGCAACAAATATAGCAAGCGGAAAACTCGAAAAAATTGGAAATCATGAGGAATGGAAATGCTAGGTGCAAGTTTGGGACACGGAATTCAAGTATATATGCCAGACAGCGAGAAAATGAAACACTGTAAGACGTTAAATGCAAAACGTGGAAATTTGAGGGTACGCTAGACTGTGCAAGTGCAAAAAGATGAGAAATGGAAAACTACGAAATGTTATGCGGCGTTCACGTTATAATGTCCCCAACGTTTGGAACCTTTGTACCCCACACAGTGTCAGACACACTGTTGGCAACAGGGTGTCTTAGACAGCCCCATGTTTTTAATAAATTTTTTCAACGGTAGCTAGTTACGCGTATTACCACTTGCCGACAGTGTCAGGCACACCGTGTCTTCTGGCAGTTTTATTGACACTGTTCGGAATTATTTGAGCAAATTTCATATGGGCTAGATACAAATATCGAGAATTTAGGAAAAACTCCACAGGACAGTTGACTAATACACCGCATTCGCTACAGACGGTGTCCGTTATAGTTAATTCGCGCCAAAATGGTAGCTAAGGGTGTGTACGACACTGTCTAGGAAAAATTTAGTAGCTAAGGGTGTGTCTTACACCCTCGGGATTTGATTTACAGTATGGGTGTCACCCTGACTGTCTATACGGTAGGGTCGCGACTACAGGGGGTCAAAAGTTCCAAACAGCGGGGACATTATAATGTGAACGCCGCATTAGAAATCAAGAACTGGAAACACTGGAAGGAAGGAAAAATGTGTTACTCAAAATGGTTTTTTCAACCTTGTTGAGGTTTGAGATGATATATCTACGTTTTACTGAGGCCTTCGTGACTAAGTAAAATTTAGATTCGACTATAACTGGAATACATGCTACAATTATTGTTGAATATATATTATTCTGAACATGTACACTCTTACTTCATAAACTCGATTTTAACCCTTTACGGTATGTAGTTTCTCTACAACTCGTTACATAACGAAATGTGTCAACTCAGTACGTTGCGCAGCGTGAGTCAGACGGCGTGTTGTTTGCTCGCGTCGCGAGCAGCCTTATGGATTCGTGCAACAGCATCGCCCTGACTAGCGAAAGCAACTATAAATATGTTCGAGTCATCGTACCGGCGACGGTTTGTTCAACACTTTATTGAATTAAAAATATAGTCAGGCAGTAAAGTGTTAATTACTACGAACCGTTTAACACGGTACTACATAATTCTGTACCGTATTTATATACTGAGCTGTTGATCGCGCCATACCTACAAAATGACGAATGTGTTAAACAAACTGACGTCGTATAATAAACGAAACTATAAACGCCCATATTTTATCTGGCCAGAAAACCTATTTTAATTCAGATGTATTTCATGTTCATATACATATTCACTACGTAATTCCTACCATTTCAGCAAATTATGAACGTCACATTGGTAAAATTTCGGTTACCCAAACTATCCCAACATGCAATAAACGATATGAAACGGAAACCCATTGTTAAGTAAACAAAATAATTGGTTCAGTTTATCGCCTTCCAAATATCAGCATAAAAGTCAAGCATTAGAAACACAACTAGACGGACTGCTAATTTAAGGAAAATTCCTCATATTGAACATAGGAATATTATAAAAACTCAGCATTTTAAATCAACGAAAATTTTGAGAACACGGCTTTGCCGCAATAGAGATTTATTTATGAAGCCATGTCATATTCCACAAACACAGTCTTTGGTGAATTATAGAATATGCATTAGCGTGTAGCCATTATCCTCTTCGCTTTCGTATTGTAACTTAATATTCGCTCCATTTCATTCATAAGACAGTAAACAAAATATGCCACTTACTTTAGTGAATAAATTTATAGGCAACCAGACTACGTGGCTGCTGACCTCTTTCAACGTCGCTGTTTAATCCTACTATGCTACAAAGAGACTAGTGCAAGCGGTGTACCCATAAGTTTACTGCATCATGTATTACAGGTGAGAAATAGCCATATTTTTCAAACTCTGGCACGACTCGGCTCTTCCTAAATTATATACCGCTCGACTCGGCTCTTTCAGAACTATGTCTAGCTCCACAGGGTTCGGTCTTCCGCTAGTAACCTTAGATGGGCTCTCAATGCCCACACAATAAAAGCTTCGAACTCATAACATTAGAGAGAACTTATACAATCCTTCAAATGAGCTATATATACTAGTTATACTCTATCGAGATTGAAGAACGTAGTGAAGCATTGGTACATCTGCGCCTTTTCAGCCAATCAGCTCTCGATAGCATACGTCGATATGCTATATGTGGATACCACACAATCCCGCCGCACAGGTTAGAACAAAACTAGCACCGGCAATAAGTTTCCCATGACCCAAAACCCCCAAGTGCAAGCTATCAGCCTCCCAGGACGTAAGAGTAAAATTAGAAATTTCAGGTCGACGAACTATGGCGGCAGAGCAAAAGCAACACCAGCAATGAGTTGCTATGCTCGAAAATTCCAAAGTAAAACTTTTTAGCCGCCCAGGACGTCAGAACAACTTTCAAATTTTGAGTCGGAGAACCATACCAGAAACCCCACAACTCCAGAATCGGAACCTTAATTGTAAAACATAATGATACATCGGCATTCATCATTTTACTATGAATTAAAACCAAGCAGAGAAAAAATCGAAAATTAAAATAAAAATAAGCTTGCTTCCGTGAAAGGTACCAAAATGGGGTGAAAAACCCTCACTTAGACCTTCGACCCTGAACCTCGGAGGCGCGATACCCCGTACCCATAGGCCACGGAGCAAATCCAGTACCGGCAATAAGTTTCCCATGCCTCAAAATCTCCATGTGAAACTTTTCAGCCGCCCAGGACGTCAGAACTAATTTTTGAATTTTGGGTAGGGGAACCATTGGGGCACCATGCCTCAAACCCCATAACTCTAGAACCAGAGCCTTAACCGAAAAACTAAAACAGAGGCATAGGCATTTATCATTTTACTATGAAATAAAAAAACCAGAGAAAAAATTCGAAAGTTAAAATAAAAATAAGCTTGCTTCCGTGAAGGATACTAAAACGGGGTGAAAAACTCTCATTTTGACCTCTGACCCTGAACCTTGGGAACTCCATACTACCGTACCCATGGGCAAAACCAATACCAACAATGAGTTTCCCATGCCCGAAAACCCCCAAGTTAAACTTTTCAGTCGCCCAGGACATCAGAACAAATTTTTGAATTTTCAGTCGGGGAACCATTGGAGCACCATTATACCTCAAACCACATAACTCTAGAACTGGAGCCTTAATGGAAAAACAAACAAGAGGCATCGGCATTTATCATTTTACTATGAAATAAGACCAACCAGAGAAAAAATTCAAAAGTTGAAATAAAAATAATTTTGCTTCCATGAAGGTTATTGAAATGGGGTGAAAGACCCTCATTTTGACCTCTGACCCGAACTATGTCGCGTTATAGCGCCGTATCCATGGGTCAAAGAGCAAAGCCAGCAACAGCAATGAATTTCCCATGCCCAAAAACCCCCAGGTAAAACTTACCAGACGCCTAAAACGTCAGAACAAATTTTGGGTCGAGGAACCATTGGGGCGCCATACCCCCGAACCTCAAACCCCATAAATCTAGAACCGGAGCCTTAATCGAAAAACGGCATTTATCATCTTACTATGATATAAAACACATCCAAAGAAAAAAATTCGAAAGTTAAGATAAAAATAACCTTGCTTACGTGAAGGGTACTACTATACTGGAACCAAAAACCCAGATTTTGACCCCTGCCCCAAATCAAAAACGGGATGTGCTTTTGTGCACGGTAAATCGACTATGCGTGTTCGAATGAGCCCAAGATCATGAAAATCGGTTCAGGCATTCTCGAGTTATGGTCAATCACATACACAGACGGAATTTAAAAGATTTCACCCCTGCAACACACAATCTCCACCACGTTCTGATTAATTTATAAAGCGTTGAAGAGCAACGTAATCATGTAACAGGCCCGTTCCGGCCCGTTACGTTCATTTTACATGACTTCGACGTCAAGATGGCCTAAACGCGCCTTAAATCGAATCAGACACAGCTACTGGAACTGAGTTTTCATGTGTTGCCGGGTGCCATGGTCGTTGGTAATTGTTTTGGTAATATTGCTATCTTGATGTATCTATACCGTTATAAGTGTGTTTTGCCATTATTTTATGCCCTTGCATGTTTCGTGATAATTGTGTATCCTGTAGGACGGAGTCACTCAGGTGCTCAGGACGTTTGATTACGGCGAAGGTTTAAATTTAGAAGAGAACAGGAAAGAGCCTTTAACTGGCGCTAAGACAGGAGACCTGAACGGAACTCGACTAATAGCCCCATGTTCCTCACTCAAAGGTCAAAATTACGACCGTCCGGGAATAGGAGGCCTTTGACAATTTAAGGGGTCGGAAAGTAATCTAAATCAGGATTATCAAGTTTACCTGGTTCAAGCGAACCATAGCTTAATGGTCGCAAAAGTAAGCTGTAACAAATGGGTTACGGTAGTTTCCGATTATTCGGAAATGACGGACCTCGGGCCTGTTTATCGGCCCGTAACCGCCCAACGGTTCAGATTTACCGAAAACGTCCCGAGTACTTTTAGGTAGAGAATTTTCAGGGCTCTCGAACGAGCTCGCAACATCGCAAATCGCTGTAGGAATTCCTGAGATATTCTAGGGACAAACGGGTAAACATTCAATTAACAGCCAATACTTACGCTAGGTTTGGCTGGTGACCATGGTTCCGAGTGGACATAACCTAGGTTTATATGGAAATATAGTTATGCATATATATGTGTATTACGTGACCTTCGTGACTCGGTGTGTCTATTTTTCGCCCCACCGTATCAAAACCTTTCTATAGCCTCCTTTGACACCCTAAATTGCTTGACCACCATACTAACAACTGGTCTTTCTGGTTACTATCGGATCAGCGATTGAAAGTACGCGTGTTTGCAAGTAGTCTACCCATCTAGGCATCTGGCGAGGCCACGCATGTCTCGATCTGACCAGTCATCCCGCTGCCATATAACTTATTTCTCTGTTTTCTAATGTACTACGAAAATTCTACACAAAACGTCGTCTGTTTGCACCAACTTCGTATTTGACCCCTGGCCCTAAATAGGCTCATGCGACCCCTCATTCTACTCGCCTGCTCCTGGCGAATATATACAACGATATCCGACGGGTCTGCGTCCGACTTCGCGTTAGCCCGTTATGACCGTCAAATTGCCCCTCCAATTTGGCATACCGACTGAAAGTGGGTACAGTCCAACCGAAAATTTAACCCTAACTCAAAAGTAGGCGAAACGCCCCTCATTGCATTCGCCACGTCGAGACATCTTTAAAGATGCCCGGCGGGTCTCCGTCAGTCGCCCCGTTAACCCGGGACGGCCGACAACGTGCCCCCACCATTATCGACACTCTCTTTATCAGTCGTGATTTTAGTGCCCCTCTACCCGCTGCCGATAAGGCAGGGAAAACACCCCTCGTTTGAATCGCCTTTCCGAGGCGAGTTCAACGATGCCCGGCGGGCGCCGCTGCGCCCAGCCGTTAGCGCGGAAGGGCCCGCTGAAACCCCGTATACTAATATATGTCGGAACCCAAAATTGGGTCCCGACCCGCCACTGCGTCTACCCCCCTCGTGTTTGGTATCGTTCGGCCCCGTTCTTCGTCCTGGGACCGAATTTCGCCCCAGCCCCTCGAAATTCCCTCGGGAACCCCCTGTCCCGACTCCCTTCCCGTGCCCTTTCTTTTCCGTTTTTCCTTTTTCTTTTTCACTCTCTCTAACCGACTTCTTTGGTCGGTTGTCGTTGCTGCTGTCGCCGTGGTTGTATTGTATTGTGCGTGTGTGTGTGTCGTTGTTGTTGTGGTTGCTGTGTGATTGTGCTGTTGTTGTTGTTGTTGTGGTTCTGCGTGTTTCTGGTGTGGACTCGAGCGACCTTTCTGTCGCTCAGGTCGCCTGTGTGTCTCATGTGTAGTGTGTATGTTTGTGTGCTCATGAGTATTGTATGTATATGTGTATACGTATATGTATATATATATATATATATATATATATATATATATATTGATATATATATATATATATATATATATATATATATGGCAGGGAGTAACCGGAATTCCGGTTCCGGTTCCGGTGAAAATCGTGTTCCGGTTGCGGTTCCGGCAAAGGGCAAAAACCATACCGGAACCGGAATTCCGGTTTAAAAATTTTGCTAGAAATTTTCCACGTTTTTTGCTTCATCCTGTAATCCAAACATATGTAATATATTATACAATGATCAAGCTCCAATACAACCAAGCAAAAGAAAAGATTAACTAACCAATTTGCCGTGTGAAACGTAAGTAGGGCACATAATTTGAACAGGAATTTTTCATAATAACCAGCAGGGGTTTGTTAAATCACAACCAGGTCGATGCTTGTAGCAGCTATTTTACACATCCAGAAGTCTGTCGGATACGTTAGAATTAAACCGGTCCAACTCGGTAACAGAGTATGGCTCACACAGAAGTACTTATGGTATGCTTGGCTAACATAGATTACGTCAAGCACCCGCCAGTGCGCTTGTAAACTTGGTAAATCAATCTAAATTGAAGTAAACTAACGTTATCTGCAACGCAGCTAAAAACTGCTTTCTTGGCAATGAACTGTATTTATTGAAACTGTGCGAGCAGCATCACAGTGTGTCTCATTTATAGCATTCTGATTAGAAAGTTACCTATCATCATTATGATCTAACTGACGGGCACGATTTGTCCAACGCCAGCCTAAACAGTGTCTCTGACCACTGATCAGAAAATTACCTTCATCTATTATCTTCTCTTAGAATCATATAAACCAATAATTTTAAGTTTCCTACAGAAGAACATGCAACAAACGTATGTGTAGTAAAGGGAGGCGCCTGGAGACAGAGCGAAAGTGTGTATTCTACGCTCCAAGCTTTGTAAGCACATTCGATTTGACGCAGTATACGCAATGCTGTATAGTGGAAAACATTTTTTGCTCTGAATGTCCAAAAACCGACATATTTGATCGATAAATAAACATTATTAGCTTCCTCAGTCTCTTTAAAGTTTCAGAAAGGCAATAATACCATCGCAATACATTAAGTTTAATGTAAAAGTTATTTTTAATGCATTTTGAATCCACTATACCTTCATTTCTTCCATCATCTGTTTTACTATATATAAATTTCGAAGACCAGGTTCCGGTTCCGGTTCCGGATCCGGTTTAAATGGACGGTTCCGGTTGCTGGTTCCGGTTCCGGTAAATTTTGGTTCCGGTTATTCCCTGATATATGGTATATAAGAATATGACAAAAACAGGACATACGGGGACAGGACATACAAAATTCTCCTAAATTTGTAAGTTTTACGGACGGACTGGACGCATAGGACTTAGACGGACGGGGGGCATGTTTAGGGCCCTCCCGTGCCCCCTGGGAGTTCCTGAATGGGACCCCCGGTAGGTCAAAAGATACATAGGAATGGGCTGCACCCATGACCGCGAAATCATCTCATTCCCATCTTAGATGCCCCCCTTCGGGACGTCTAAAGACGTCCTGTCGGGATATTTGAAATTTAGCTAGGAATGCTAGGAATGTTTGGCTTTATCTTTAAGCCAACATATAAACGTGCAATGTTTGCACGTTTATCCATGGATAGGGCGATAAAATTTAGCCCCAGATGGCCTCTAAATAAGCCTAATTAAGTGATGAATGAGGCAGCTAACTCGCCAAATAGCTGGAATTTGACCTCAAATCGGCGAGTTAGCTGGGGGAAAATTTGATGAATGAGGACAATAAGACACCAAAAAGATAGATTCCAGCTTACCTCAAGCATATTTATGTACCAAACTTGGGTTTGAAATTTAAAATTTGACGGGTGATTTAATCGTTTTCGTGGGACATTTGGGGGGATAACGACCAAACTAAGTTAGGTAAGAGGTTTAAAAGATCTGAGTAATGGATTCTGGATAAGTTTTTGACAAGAATTTGGGAATGCAGATGGGGTAAAATCTGAGATTTTGGGAGAAAACTCACAGATGGTCGACCTCCGAGTATTCGGAGGGTTCAAATTTGATATCGGCGATTTCGATTGAAGCCGACTCTCTCTAAAGGGGACCCAGGGTTTACGATAGCTGTCAAAACTAAAATCTTGGGAATTTTTCGATTGGGCGCCCGGGTTTGAACTCAAAAAAGTGGGCGTTGAAAGAGCTTCTCCGATTGGATAGCGACAAAATCGCTATCCTTCAATATAGGCGAAAATTTTGAGGCGACGACTACCGCGTCGTCTCTTGGAATCAGTTCGACTTCGGCAGCGCGGAGTTCGGTCGACTCTACTGACCGGCTCCGACGCGTAGGTTTTTATTGTATTTATTTCGCAACGAGTTTGCTTTCCCGTGCTTTCTTTCGTTTGCTTTCGATTGGCGTTTGGAATGGAATTCGGCCGACGGAGGACCCGCGTAGACACCTTCTGTCTCGCGGAAGGGGACTGGCAGTTGCCGTCCCGGACCGAATATTGTAAGTGAGGAGGAGAACCAGGCGCATGGGGGTTTATTTTCCCCAGGTCAAAATGCAACAGATCCTTGTTATTTGAGTGGTTGTCGCGCAAGCTTACCATCGATAGCCTAACCAGACGCCCGTCGGAGGACGTCTTAGTTTCACTCGTCAGCTGACCCCCACTTTTGCATGTCCCTTGAGAAACCTCCTCTAGTCGAGTTCCGTTTTGAGCAGGTTGAGTGATTGCACGGGGAGGTACTAGGTTGTGAGCACAAAAGACGAAGTCATTCTGATTCCCCGTGGTCTTAGATAAGGCAAATCAAAATGGACGCTTCTCGTCCATATTTTACATGATGCGTTGCTCTTGAGTTAGGGTAGTTGAACTTTTCCTGAGCCGACCACGGTAAAATTTCCCCGATGATTTATAGTGACAGGCTTACGTGTTTGCGTTTCTGGTTTACAAAATTAGAACTTAGTGGACTGTTCGATGCTCATGCCGCTGCTTGAGCTCGGACCGACGTCGCAGTTAGGGACAGAGGGCTAGCCTCTGTCGGGCTTTAGGAAGCCCCAAAATTTCGTTTAACAGTTTGAGCTAAGTAAATTTGGGGGAACATAAAAGACTAAGCAAATTCTAAGTGATTTCAGCTTGAGTATAAGGTATTGGCACTCCGAAAGGAACGAGCTTTACACAATCTTTGTACGACTTTGCCAGCATCCGGGTTGTTCTCTAGCCAGACGTTTCTCGCCAGCATTACCTAAGGATCAATTACCGACACCACGAGTCCTCGACTGCCCCTCACGATCAAGTTTACTAGGCGCTTGTAAAAGATATTACTTCTCTACGAATTCGTGTTGGCTCAATTATTAAGTTTACTAACGTTCACTATAGTACATACACGTGGTCAAGCTTGGCGATAGCAAGTAAGAAAACTCCCCTTAGTAAGACGAACCAACCGCTTGGCTGGATGCCACTCCCGACCGCTGTGCCCGCTTCCAAAAGCTCGGCACCGTGCCCCGCCCTTAAACAAAAAAAATGGTCTACAGCATCCTCTTTTCAATAAAGAAAATCGCGACCTCTCGCGAATCGTTTTTGACCCCAAACCGAGTAAGTGCAAAACCCCGTTTTTTTTTCAGAGCGACTTGATCGCTGAGTTTACGTATTTTTCTATTTTACCACTGGTTGCCCGTTAGGCTATGTACTATGTAGGCCCTTGCTTTTAGTTTTACTATTTTGCTCTCTCTCCTTTTTCGATTTCCCTTGTCAAGTTTCGATCCTGCACGGAGGATTCAAGTCCGCTGCAGATCTTTTAGTACTAACCACTCGACTATCGAGTTCTGAGAAAATTTATTAAAATTTTAATGATAACTCAACTGCACAATTTCGATAGTGCAGTTGAGACACTGTACAATTGCGATGAGTACAGTGTATTAAGGCAATAGGATGAGTTAGAGAGAGTGAGGATGAAAGGAAAAGGGCAACCAAGAAGACAAGGAAACAAAAGAAAAGAAGGAAACCGACCAAGCAAAACCAACCCAAAGAGGGACGCAGACGCGTCCGAGGGCGAAAAGCAGAAAAAGGTAACTAGGGGCGACCATTCAAAGCACTCGAGATTGTGCCCCCGAGAAATACAACGTCGTTCAACTGGTGTTGCACGACCACCATCAGCCGCATTGTCCCGATCTTACTATTTACGGATTTTAGTGACAATGGACAAACTCTCAACCGCTAGAAATGGACACTTTCTCTGTCGTACAATCATCATTGGCATTCGTGCCCGCTCATCTGTATTATAAGTAACCGCTTGCTCTAATCGTGTAACTTTGTTAATTCAACCATGTTTCGATTTGTACTGTATCTCCATGTTTTCGTACCCTGATTTATGCCCCTTGGTTTGTTGAGATCGTATAGTGAAAGAAGCGAACCCCCTCCTTTTCCCGCTTAGCCGTCGCAGTGTGCAACGCCGCGTTTTCTTGGGAGCGAACTTCGAAGCACGCCAGAACGCACAACCCGAGCGCTAGCCGAATTAGTGGAATGCGGACGTCGCACGCTTCGGGTACAGATTCTGGCCCGGTATTTCCGGGAACGTCTTCGCTCACGCCGTCCCGTTCCGCTTCTAGCGATGGACAAGGGAGGGAATGACTGGAGATTTAGAGTGTCACCATCGTGGCTCGTATTGTCTCATGCTTAATTTCACTTTCCTGTTATTGACTGACTCTGTATCAAATTGTAAGTAAATGCTTGAAAATCACCAAAAGTATTCCGCGTTGTTGATGTTCTGGCGAAATAAGGACGTCCAAATGGACGGGCCAACCCCGCGTGCCACGGCTTGACGAAGGGAACATTCCAAGCCCTGACACGTGCGGTTCGCCCTGGATATTTGTACTTTTAACGACGGAATTATAGCGAGTATGGCCTATTGAATTACTTACCGAACTCATTCGTGAAATTAGTACACGCGGATAAAGACAAATTTTACTAGGAAAACATAATCTCTAGATAATTAACACAATCAGATTATTCAGATGTGAACTAGGTAGTCCGACGTTAAACTCTCAGGGACTGTCGGAACCCTGTGGGGGCCATATGGTTACAACTGACTAAGTGTTCTGCTGAGGATAAACTGAGTAAAACTCGAAATTTACCTTGCAAAATCCAACGCATCACGCATTTTTTTTTCTACGCTAGACAAAAACAAATTCCGTTAGGCTAGGACAGGGAATATCTGTTCGACACTATGACCTGTGCGCAGGTTTCGGTGTCAACCTCCCTGGGGGACCTCAGCGATCATACCAGGATACTAGACACGTGCGCAACCAATCGGGCGGGGTCCGAACACACCCCGTGAAGCGCGCCTGCGGCCTGCTAAGCTCCGTAACTTCTTGGGTCTGACCAAGAAAGGTGGTTAAAATTCACAACTTAGGGTCCGCCCTTGAGGTTATGATAGCCGGGGTCGTAAGGGCATGGTGTTAGGAAGTTGCGCCATGCAGCTGCGTCACAATTATTACAATCACTGCCTGTGTTGCATTTGGTAAACTATCCTGTTTTGCATTTCCACTATTGTGATATATATACGTCGCTTGTTTTAGAATCGGCCCGAACAATAAAAGTGGCCGACTCCTAATATTAGACATACATGCTCAAGGTCCGAGGTCCCTGGAGGGCTGGGTGTTCCATGGGGAAAGGCCTTCGGCTTCCCAAGGGCGAAATCATCCGGTCAACGAGAGTGCGAAGCGTTTTGGTCGCTGGAGTGGGGAGGTGTCACGGGCTAATTCTTCCCCGAGAAGGAAATGACTCGGCCTAATTCTTCATCGAACCAAATTTGCTTGGTTTAATTTTTCCCGAGACTACTACTTACTAAAATTCCATTCTGCTTATCACCCTCGGCCTAAAATGGCTTAGCCAGAAATTCTAAAATAAGCTAAGCAGTTTTTCATTTCCGCCAATCTAAGAGAAGGAAATAATCAAATTAATTCAATTACTACAAGTACAAATTAATTAGGATTCTGTAGCTTAACGTTGTTGTTGTCCATTATTTTGATGACATTATACGGTCCCGTTCCAGGAAATTCCATCTTGCTTCCTTTACGACTTGCTTGGCGAACATTCTTAATTAACACCAACTGCCTCACGCTTAAAGAAATTTTTGCCTGATGCCAAATTTCATGAGACAATTTTTTTTCTGATGGGCTTTGTCAATGTTGCATGCCGAACCTGGAACCACGCGCTTAAAGTTTGCGGCGAATATTCTTGTCAGGACAAGTTCAGCCACCTGGATATTTACCCGCTTTAACAAACTTAAAATTTCGTCTAAGATATCAGCCACTTTACATTAATAACTAAATGAGATTCATAATTATGTTAAAAATACTGCCTAAAACACGGCATACATAGGGAAGAATTAGGATGAGCCGACTCTTCCCCGAAAAAGTATTAGCCCGGGTTCATTCATGACAAAATTAACCCGTGACAGGGAAATTGTTAGCTTCGCGATACCCCTTTTGGGTACGAACCCAACCCCTTTCCGCTGAATGCGTGCGGAAAATTTAAGCAATAGGGTGAAAATTCGCAAACTCCTTGTGCTGCCTCCCGGCGACCACTCCTACCCCTGGAACCTCGGGGTTAAACATTCATGATATATATATATACGCTGTGCACAGTGATTAAAAGTAGCGTAGGAAAATTTATTTTTTGCTTAAGATTTATGTTAAAATTTACTGTGATTTATAAACTGTATATGTATATATAAAACAAAAAAAGAATTTTCATTTAAAATAGTAGTCTGATGTATCGGGATTTAAAATTTCTACACACCAGAGTATTACATGTCAACTAATGGTCTTTTGGTACGGTGAACTAGTCTGTATCATACACGTAGTCTTTTAATAAAGCACCTTATAATTGTTAGTATTAATACATACTTATTTTAATTAGCCGCTTGTTAAACTTTGGAAACTAGCCGGTAATATATCTCTGACTGCCTTCCAAAATACCTTGGCAGTCGGCAGATGATTTAATGGTTATTAACGGTTAGCGTTTTGAAAAACATTGTATGGTAGTGCATTAAACCGTGTTTCGAAACACGTAGTGAAGATTAACTTTCATTGCTGATACCTTGTTCAAATTTTTATATGAATAAACATATGCAGTTTGTATATTGCATCGTAGCACTGCTACCTTGTATATGCCTATATGTATTGTCGATGATGCGTATGCCTGTGCACTTACAGGACATCGTTAGCATAAACATACGTGCGTATGGAAACATTACATTCGATTGTATGTAACAACCTTCGTAAGTTGTGACGCAAAGCGCGTACTGCATAACAACATTGGTACGTTGTAATACGCATAAGCGCTTGTGTGCAACATTGCTAATGTTGTTACGTGAATTCGCAGCTTTATACAGTCGAGCGGTGTTACGAACAATGTTTGATATACATGTTCAAGGTCCGAGGTCTCATAGGATGGTAACCGGTCCCACGTGGTCGGTCTTCCAAGGGATTCAGTCGGGGGTGGGTATGGTAGATCGAAAGAATGTCGAAATTTGTAGAAGTTCATAATTTCCCCAATTTTCGTTAATTATTGACAATTTTTGCTAAAGTGTACCCTAAATTTCCTTAATGGTTCCCAAATTTCGTGAAACTTTACGGCGATTACGTTGCAGAGGTAGGCGAGGGGTGATCGGTTAGTGCGTTAGCCACCAGGTGGGGTCGGCACACCTGCCGGCGCAGGAGCGTATGACACTTCTGGCACTAAGAGTATTACAGCCCGGAATATTTTTCAATTTAGCTGCATAATTTTTTGAAGGTAGACATATTTTTATTAGAAACTGTAGAAACACTCAGCCATGATAGCCGTACTCTTGTGACTAAACGTGCGGATTCTTGCTACAAACGTTTCGGATTCTTACCGTAAAATTTTATAGGGCCACAGTTGTGTCCTTGTAACGTGTTCGATTGGCATAAAATGTGATCTATCGATTTCATATGACACAGACATGCATTGCATTTAAAATTGCTGAAAAGGAATCGAACGTGCAAATTACAGTTCAAATGCAGTTGTTTTTTTACCACGCACTCACTAAAGATCAGTATCTTTGTTTCGGGTGTCATACGTGTAATCCATTCCACCCATGTCTAAGGCGTCATTGATGTATTAGTATGCAGTTTGGTCGAAATTTTATCAGTAGAAGCTTCTAGAAGCATTGGATTCCAAACTCCAAATTGATGTATTAGTATGCAGTTTGGTCGAAATTTTATCAGTAGAAGCTTCTAGAAGCATTGGATTCCAAACTCCAAATTGATGTCATTATTTTTGGAAAAATTATGTGGGCTCACGGAGGGGTAACATAATATGTATATGATGCTTATTACAGAAAAGAGCTTAATATGTAACAATTATATGCGCATGTATTTAATATAGGGGCGGGCAAAGAATATATAATGTGTATGTATTTAATATAAGGATAGGTAGACAAGTATATATGTGCAAGTACTTATTACATGATGGTCATGAATCATTTGTCACCATCCCCCTTTATAACGACGCCAAGTGAACATGAGTCATTAATCAATATTTCTCTTAAATAAGTGACAGGTCGTTAACCATCTGTTCCAAAACCGGATTTTTCCTACTTTTGGCGCCCACCATGTGTGCTTCGTACTGTAATGCCTTACAAACTAACAATATTCAAGTACTCTGTAAGTTTGCACAATACAAATTGAAAATTTGTTGCTTTATTGCTTTAATTTTGTCAAGGCAATAAACAGGATTAAGCCGTACTATTTCAGCGATCACCATTCAGTAACAAACGTAGTTATCCTATTAGTATTACGTCGATACCAAATAAATTGGGCAGATTTCAGTTATTCAAATAACACTGGGTGTGCAGCAGAATATTTGCTAAACATCATATAAATCTTCCAAATTTTCGAGAATTGAAATAAAGTTTTTGCAAAACGTTGTTGCCGAACTTATGTTGATGCAAACTTGCTTACCGTACATGCAGCTTTATAGTTTATTAAGTGAATTTCGAAACCTTAAGATCTTAAAAGCATTACAGTATTTTCTATAGAATATAGAAGAACAATATCACAATCCTTATATTCTCCATACCATATTCTCGGATTACGTGAAGAACCACCCCGGTTATATTGTAGCGTAGATTAAGTTCTATTGTAAATTACGGTAAGTCATAATAGAGGTGTACAACTACAAAGTCCACTCTGTGTTAATCAGAGTCAAAACTATAAAAACATTGCAAAATGTTTCGGCACAACCTTGTTCTGTAAACGAGAACACAATCAGAACGTTTTAACAAGTACAGCTGGGCAGATTTTAATGATAAGTAAAAATAAATAGTACTCAGCCAGTCATTTTAACAATGTAATGTGCAGGACATTAAACAAAATACAAGTCAAAATAAAAAACACAAATCCATTTAGAAATCCATCTTCGTTCCTTGCAGCATACACCAAGAATAACTGCCATGGCTAGACTAGTAAATCTATTGAGATTGCGGAGCGTAGTGAACAATACAAAACTAACACCGGCAATAAGGTTCCCATATCTGAAAACCTCCAAGTGCAAGCTATGATCCCACAAGAACGACGTCACAATAAAATTAGAAATTTTAGGTCGAGGAACCATGGGGACGCCATGCCCCGTACCTATGGGTCGCAGAGCATAACCAACACCTGCAACGCGTTTCCCATACCCGAAAACCCCCTCCCCCAAGCACGGTTTATTTTTTCGCATTTTTTGGCGTAATTTACGCGTTTTTGAGGACACGTGTCGCATTTGTTTATCCAAGCTTTGGGTGATTTACGCCTTTTATTTCTAGGACCGGACAACCTCAGCAGCTTACATATGGATCGGATACTTTCCGCAAAATATTTGACATGATTACCAATGCACAACAGTATCTGCTACAATGACAATATGCATTAATAGCAGCATAAACAGTTTGCCTTTCGAGAATCCGTACAACTTATACGCTCTAGGATGATAGAAACAGTTACATGCTGATATTAATGCATATTTTATATGTATGCATATAAGTATTTTTTATTTTATTTCTATGATAAAAATTACGCTTTTATGGTACACCGTTACGCATTTTTAAAAATTTGCGTAATTTTCGCTACTCGGAAATTGAAAAAAACTCTGCCCCCAAGTGAAACTCAGGCTAAGTCTTTCCCGAGTTATGGCCGATAATACAGACGGCATTTAAAAGATTCCCCTCCCCCAACACAGAATCTCCACTACGTTACACTACGCTCTGACAAACCAATAAGGCGAATATTGATGTGATAACAAAAATAACAGATGATCGCTAATACGCATCAATTCCAAATGTGGGACATTAGTTTACCACCAATTCCTATAAAAATCAACGATCCATGCTCCAATAAATGAGCATTGTATAGTGAAATCGCAATGAACCATCATCTAAATATACAACTAGTAAAACAGCAACAAAAATATTTGTCACGTGTATTGCAGCTGGATAATATTAAGCGAAAAATGATACAGAAAAATTAGCGTCACCAAACAGAAGTCATGTTTTAATCCAATCGAACCGCATTCAATAAGCACAGTGCAATCGTTACCAACGCCTGATTTCAGTCAACCCTTACAAGGAATGGCGATTGTATACATTAAAAACGTTTAAAACCATAATGCATACTGAAGCATGGCAGATAAGCCACAACAATTGTGTTACTCCTTCCGGCCTTGCTTGGGTTGGTGATGGTGACAACAGGAACATCGTCTAGTCGGACCCTGAAGTAGGACGTTATCTGAATCATCCGCGTGTGTCACGTCCACGACACCATTCATTGACTGACTGTCATCACTAACGGAACTAGTACCTGCAGCTGACTTAGAAATAGTGGTGTCAGAAGATGTATTTGTTGCAACTGCCGACCATGATACCTGACCGCTCGACGTACCCGTAACTGCTGTCTCTTGTGATGTGGCTCCAACAGAATGTCGTTCGACAGGTTTCGGTCGACGAAACATTAAGATATGCGGCTCTGAAAGAAACATATAAACACCAATAATACAACACATAAATCTAAAATCACGTTACGTAACTAACCAAAACGCTTGATAAATTGCTAAATTATTACAGTTGCAACAAAATTTCACGAATTACATAGTGCACAAGTATCTCACAAGGGACGGCGAAACGGAGCATGTGTGGTTTCACCAAGACGTTATGTGTATCACCTGTAACAGGTTTTGAACCTGATGTTTAAACCACTCTAAAACTTCTGGAATCCTTGAATCCTTATAATGCTGGTCAGATAGGAGTTGAGAAACTACACCACTTGTAATAGCTTATCTGAACCCACAGAAAACAATGCATAAGTGACGACAGTAGAAGATTTACTCGAGAAATTGGGATCACCGATCGTTGATGTTAAACCACCGGAAAACTCCTGAATAGGTACAGTACAATCATATTACATTCAAGATGACCACATCAATGTATTTGGCGTATCGAAAACAGACTACGTGCTGAAAACCGGGTTCACTGGCTCTAAATCAATAGAACCCCTGTGAAAAAGCATGAAATATTCGTTCTCGGCTCTAAATAACAAAACCGTCGTATTCAGCGTGACTGAAAACCTAAGAGACGTTTTAGTTGTAGGGTAAAACAAGCAATAACATGTCGACATTTGCTGAACCTATATTTCTGATAGAATCAACGAACCAGATTTAGACACACCGCGACCCAGAGCTGGCTCTCCAAATTGGGGGGCTTGCATTTTTCGGTGACCCCTAATTCAGAACAGGTGCCCCCTGACAAAATTTTGGGCTAATCCCGGTTCATCTCCTCTTGGAAAATTTTTTGTTTCCAGTCGGTCCAAAGTACAAAAAAATTGATCAAAATTTATACTAAAATTCCGTTCTGAAGCCAAAATTTTTTCAAAATTTTCTTCAAAATAGCTTTTTCTCTTCATCAAAAGCATTTTGGCAGTGTTTCTGACACGATTTTTAACCGTTTTTGTCTTGGTAAAATGCCCCCTAGCAAAATCGGGCTCCCCGGTTCGGAATTAGGGGGTCCCCTGGCAAAATTTTCAGCGAAGGGAGAGCCCAGCAAAGAGTGGTGCCACAAAAAGTATTGTCCAACAAAGTTGTTGCCCATTTTGACCTGGAAAATAGGGTCGGAGCTCTTAGCGCAAATTAAAGTGAGCTCTTCTCAACTAAAAAGCACATCGCTATAACTTTTGCTGCCAAACAAAAAATTATGAGTGACGTTCAATAACGTAAATATTGCAAACATTACCTATGTGCTCAATCTTAATAATTTCTATAGAAACAACGAAATTTTTTCCAATATTTGTGCATTTAATGGTGTAACCAAATGTAATATAGAAGATATGGCAATATAATGTATGATTCGAACGGGACGCGTATTCTTGTCTACAAGTTACAGTAGCATGCGTGCATGTCTATGTTTGAGTTCAGGAAACTGCTGGGTAGAAACCAGCATTTTTGCCGAATTATGGTCTTCTTTTACCTATGTAGGATAACCCCAGTTGTAATATTGTTAAAGGTTCTCAGCAAGCACAGAAACATGTGCGGCCGCAACCAATAATGCTACCGTATAATGCTCTAGCTTTTCCGCAAAAGTCGAAAATGTATGGGCTGTCAAGTGGGTGCTTTGCAGTCACAAATAAAATTACTGCACAAAAGACGCACGACCACGGACACAAATGCGTTTAAGCCTCATGCAAGCTTACACGTAAAATGCTTACGCGTGCGTTGAGGGTGTAGTTAATTATGTCCGTTAAAATACTTCGCGAAGGGGTCCTATCTGTGAAACTGAAATGCGGGTTTGATATAAACCATGTCACTCGGCCGCCGTATCCGAAAAACCATAACTCATAATAATAAAACACCAAAGCATAGAATTTCTGAAAGAAAACCAATATCTTTTTTGTGAGGGGATAAAAATGTGTGGGTGCCTTGGCGATGCAAGATTTTTTGCTGATCTGGAGTATGCCATCTAAATTGCCCTATTATATATGCCTAAATAAGTTTTAATGTTAGATCATCACAAGCGATTTCTTTCATATTAACGGGATCTCTGCGTTTTCCGGCTCAAAGTTCAATCTATGCTTCATTTACAGTGTATTCAATAACAATTTTGTGATGTATCAATTACACGACAATGACAACTTATGTTCTTAAGTTCAGGAAGATGTCATTTACGCAGATTAAAAAACTTACGGTATCGAAAATTTTTCAAATCCTTACGCCTTACCATTAATGTATGAATAAATAACACGGTGTATATTTTTTACCATTTACTGCGAAAAGCTGTGCTAAAGGCCCCAGTTCAAATCGATCAACCTTGAACTAGCTGATGTGATAGTGGTACAGAGACAGCAATTGGCAGGAACATTGCTCAATATGGAATTTTCAACGATGTATTCTTGCAATAGCAAGTTACATAGCAATAATAGTATGTAGTTTTGTAGTCGCCGTGTGCAAGGCGGGCGCTAGTGCACGCAATAAGCTCTGTTTTGAGATGAAAGAATGAGCTCGTGAGATTATTTTAATGCCAAGCGGACGAAGGAACAGAAATTTGGAAAGGATGCAATGTCATCTGCTGGTCTAAACGTTCTGACGACATGGACTGACAAAATTGCGTTTGGATGCGGACGGTCGTAATTTTGTCTGGACGTTGGTGGACAATTTCGTTTCCGAAATCGAGTTTTCCCGATAAGTACTATACAATCAAGCACCTGAGTCTTGCACAATTTAATAAAATTATCGTTATTTTAACCGACTTGTTGCCTGTCCGTAAAAAAACACAATATTTCAAGCAGCTCAAAGAAATGCTTTTTCCACAGCCATATACCAGAAGATTGAGTTGCAAAACTCTACTCGTGGGGTTGTTGATAAGTTATGGTATGCGTTCAAGAATTGCTCCAGTTCCGGAAACTTATTTGAAACAATACTAATAAACTAACTGGCTACCCGGCATATGAAGAGCGTAGTGTATCCAATCTGGCGATTGCTGAACACCTAAATTTCGCCACTCTGTTTCGGTCATTAGATGAGTTATTGGCACATACTCGACAACTGATTTCGGAAGGATTATATGTCTACAATTATATTAAAGTATTGTACACAATATGAACGTTAGCAAAGCGAATGGAACACCAAAAGCATAAAACTAGTAACTCACAAGGGGAGGGGGTGAAACGGAGCGAGCGTGGTTTCATCAAGCGGTCATTTTGTGCAATCACTCGTAACAGGCTTTGTGGTTGATGACACTACATTAAAATCTCTATAACCTTGATATAGTTGAAAACCCTAAAACCTCGTCGACCCTAAACCCATCAAAAACGACTGAAACAGCACCAATATTCGTGCTACTCTTTAGATAACCAATGCATCGAATTCAACGTGCCGAAAAACCTATATAGGCCATTCTTGATGCAATACAGGCAATTCATAACAAAAAAATAAAAACTCACTACATTTTGGAAGACGGATTCGTAGACCGTAAAACCCATGAAACCCCATGAAAAAGTACAATAAAATCAAGCTGGGCTCTGGATAGTAAAATCATTGTATCCAGTGACCTTGATAACCTAATAGGCAATCATTGTAAGGTAAAAACACGCAATAATATGCCGAAAATTTAAAAACCACTATTTCTGGCAAAGGGTCGACGAACTATATTCGGCCCCCCATCGCCACAGGGAGTAGTCCCACAAAAAAGCCGTGCTCAGCAATGCTATAGATCTCGATGAGCTGATTCAAGACATCGGTATTGCGATTCGAACTTTGTGTCGCCAGATATGGACTGCGAAAGACTAGTACCCGTTTGGCAAAGAACCCTTAAAACCTGTTTTTGTCATTTTGGGCCTGATAATGGGGCCGGAGCTGTTCGCATTCAACCACAGGGCACATCCTTCTCAATTTTGCTATCGAATAAAAAAATTTATCGAAATCCATCCACCCGCAGATAAGTTATGAATGATAGAATCAGACAAAAACAAAATTTTCACGATTTTCCCCTTGGCGCCCGTTTCAATTACATTACTTACTCACTGCCTACTGAAATGACACAGAAAATTAACTGTTAATAAGCAGTTTCAGACAACCATATTAGATGTGTAATGCTTGAAACATTTTCTATATCATCAGATTGGTGTTCACAGTGTTCGCTGGCTAGGTTTGCTTATGAAGTAACCATAAAGCCAAAACGTTTTAAATCGCAATATAAATTATAACTATCACTATGACCAAAGCTCACGTTCGGTTTCTTTTAAAAGTGGATGTCTGACTTGCATCACATGATGCTGAACAGCAGGTAAAAAGGTTACGGACTAATGGTAACAAAAACGAAATGTTTGTGCACGCTTTGTAGGGAATCGACAATGTATCGCTCGATTAGGGTGACTGTAGTAAACTGAAGATAAATGAAGGGTATAATATTTACGACTTGCCAATGTAACTTACGTATATTACTTACGACTTGCCCGACAAGTTTTGTGAAATAGAGTTTAAAAAGTAATTTCGGAATACGGAGCGAGTGCGCCTGGTTAGTGCTTAGTTACCATTCAAAGCTTCGAAGTTGGGCTTTGTTATACGAATCCTACAGAAAAACAATTGAAATCGTCGTCCACTGTACAACTGACTTTAGCGTTCACTACAACAGCTCTATTTTGTCCTGTACTAAGAATATGAGATATAAACTTTGAGCTTCTGATTAACCAAGAAACAGTTCTTGGCAATTCCGTCTGTGCGTAAAAAGCCACGCGGACGATCATTTGTTACCTGGACACGGCTGATCCTTTCGGATACGGAACATGACTTCACGAACATAGCTTGACTTGATTTATTTATTTAGCTTGACTAATTTGGGTGAGTCAACTAATCCGAAATCCTGCTCGAAGCCCCGCAAGACCGGAAAAAACAGAAACCATGGGAATCCGATGTCTTGGGGCCAGGTGAATTATATACGTATGTTAGAGCAAATTAAATTTCTGACTTATTTGGTCCAGAGCACGGACTTGTTCGAGACCAAAATATTTACATTGTATTACTAATAACTATGAGTATATAATAAGCATAACATCAAATACTTTTGCGAGCTTATCCTTTAATAAAACAAATACATAGTTGCTAGTGATGGGCAAGACTTTCCGCATAGATTTCATATCCGGATATTATCCGCGACGTCGAGATAACCCGAATATTCTAACACTGCATTTAGTGGCCAGATGCAAAATTTTACTGGTTGAGAGCGACAAACCCTTGATTCGTCAATGCCGGGATGACAGTGTTTGCAGATATGTTTATTTGATGTGACCTTCGGGGAAGAGGTTTTTTATCGTTATACTTATATACCAGGGAGTAACCGGTTAGGGTTCCGGCGAAAATCGTGTTCCGGTTGCGGTTCCGGCAAAGAGCAAAAACCATACCGGAACCGGAATTCCGGTTTAAAAATTTTGTTTGAAATTTTCCACGTTTTTTGCTTCATCCTGTAATCCAAACATATGTAATATATTATACAATGATCAAGCTCCAATACAACCAAGCAAAAGAAAAGATTAACTAACCAATTTGCCGTGTGAAACGTAAGTAGGGCACATAATTTGAGCAGGAATTTTTCATAATAACCTGCAGGATTTTGTTAAATCAAAGCCAGGTCAATGCTTGTAGCAGCTATTTTACACATCCAGAAGTCTGTGAGATACGTTTGAATTAAACCGGTCCAACTCGGTAACAGAGTATGGCTTACGCAGAAGTACTTAGGGTATGCTTGGCTAACATAAATTGCGTCAAGCACCCGCCAGTGCGCTTGTAAACTTGGTAAATCAATCTAAATTGAAGCAAACTAACGTTATCTGCAACGCAGCTAGAAACTGCTTTCTTGGCAATGAACTGTATTTATTGAAACTGTGCGAGCGGCATCACAGTGTGTCTCATTTACAGCATTCTGATTAGAAAGTTATGATCATTATGATCTAACTGACGGACACTGTTTGTCAAACGCTAGCCTAAACAGTGTCTCTGACAACTGATCAGAAAATTACCTTCTATCTATTATTTTCGCTTAGAATCATATAAACCAATAATTTTAAGTTTCCTGCAGAAGGACATGCAACAAACGTATGTGTAGTAAAGGGAGGCGACTGGAGACAGAGCGAAAGTGTGTATTCTACGCTCCATGCTTTGTAAGCACATTCGATTTGACGCAGTATATACAATGGTGTATAGTGAAAGACATTTTTTGCTCTGAATGTCCAAAAACCGACATATTTGATCGAAAAATAAACATTATTAGCTTCCTCAGTCCCTTTAAAGTTTCACAAAAGGCAATAATACCATCGCAATACATTAAGTTTAATGTAAAAGTTATTTTTAATGTATTTTAAATCCACTATACCTTCATTTCTTCTGTCATCTGTTTTACTATATATAAATTTCGACGACCAGGTTGCGGTTCCGGTTCCGGATCCGGTTTAAATGGACGGTTCCGGTTATTCCCTGGGTGTCACATAAGAAACGACTCAATTTCACACATAATATACGTACAACGATCGCACTTTCAGGAATTATAACTGAACATATTATAAATATTTACGTATAACAAATTGTCTGATACTGGACTTAATTTGGCTGAACAAATAATTGCAGTAGGACAGTATTCAGTTAACCAAAATGGTCGTAAATGTGTTCGACAACGTCCCGGCATTCGTCTTCGGAGCAACCATATCATAAAACTATTGCATCAATTACGTAACAAAAGGTTTGATCTAACAGGTTCCATAGCTGACTTTCCCCGAACATGGAGACCACCGGCGGCATCTGGTGATGCTGCGACAGCTGATATTTCCTATCATGTTAAACACAGTCAGACAAAATCAATTGGTCGGTGTGCTGTTGAAGACCGGCATCTGCAAAACATTTTCCGAATTGTTAAAAGTCTGGGTCTAAAACCTTTTAGACCGACGTTAATTCATGCTCTGAATCAGGACGATTATAATCGCAGGATTGAGTTTTGTGAAAAACGGCTACAGAGTGTCGAAGATGAGCCGTATTTAGCTGACATAGTCGGTTGGTCCGACGAAAGCAATGTCAAACTAAACGGCTACGTTAACCGGCATGATAAGGAACATTTTTAAATATTGCTGTATAGCTACATATGCCTAAAAAGAAGTCTGGCGCAAGGAAAATAGCCGAAAAACAACGTGAACGGCAAGTGAAAATTCGGACATCAGATGTTATTCGTGACCTGGGAAAATCTGCAAGTAATGTTTTAATGGAATGTGAAAATGTGGAAAGCAACGGAAGAATAGAGCATTTTGCTATTTTTGCCAAGCGATCCCACGGGTTCCTATCTGCGCTCAATGCGGTATGTTACATTTTATCTATTGCTATACATATTGAATTTTGAGCATAGTGAGGGAAACAACGGAAGCGAAGGATTCTTACTAGCCGGATAGTGGTGATTTTCGACAATATCTTTTACGGGATTTGAGGATAACTCGCTAATTCATGTTTGCTTGGGCAGATTGATTCTCACTTCATCTGAAAGCTTGAAACCTCTATTAGTGCTCTTTCGTTGGGAGTGAAGCCCTGTGCTAATGTGCTCGATGAGGAAGTAGGTGTATTTTTCTAGCAATATCTATACCTACTAACCTGTATCTAATAATCACCAATCAGTTGTATAGAACTCAAAAAATTTTACTAGCATGCTGATTTTTGAGAATGTTACTTGGGTTACATCTCAAATGCAACATGTTGGTATTCAAAAGGTTTACCAGAGATGAGATCAAACCAATGTATAGTAACGTCCGCTATTCTTGTTGTTATCTAGAAACAAACATTAGTATATATTATATTCTGAAAATGGGCTTTTTGACGTTCCACGTTAAAATAATTTTTCGGTTTAGTACTGGACAAATTCGGATTTTTGAACGATCAATGAAACCCGAGCCCGTATTCTGTGCTGGAGCTTTATATTATTGGCATGCAGAAAACCCTCGTAACACTATCGAACACCATATGAATGCCCCTGGTCTGACAGTAATGGTTGGCATGTGGTCAAGTAGATTTTTGGGCCGTTCCTTTTCGATGGTATATGCTCCGAATGCAGAAACTAACGATGCTGCCAAATGGAAGTTTATCCTAATATTCAAAAGTTACCAATTATTGACAAGCTTCACGTCATGCAGGATGGCGCACCGCTTCATTTTGCGACTGCTGTGCGCCGTTGGTTTGACAAAAGCTTCCCTGACCATTGGCTGGGGCACCGAGACTCTGTCAAATGGATTGCTCGTTCTCCTGATCTGTACGCTCCTGGCTTTTTTTGCGCGGGTAGTATTGGATAAGGTATATAAACGCAAGCCACAAACCCTGTTGTGCCTTGAAACAGGCTATATCAAAGGAGCTCTACCGGGTAGATGCACACAAAAACGTTTTTAGATATGTTTATTATTTGGCGTGCTGGGTAACTTTAATGCTGCGGCGTTACTTATGAGACACCCCGTAGATTGTGAGTTTTAGGAAGCTCTCCAGCCATATCAATGGCCTTCACATGATAGCTGGTGGGTATTGGATAGGTAGGAAACACGCTTGGGAAGGCTAAGGTAGCCATAACATAGCGGTCTGATCATGCAACCACAGGAGAAACCCCATGTATATACAGCAACTAGTTAAGCCACACTGGTCTAGGAAAATAATTATTTTTTATGAAAAGTTTTTGAACCACAGCCTGCGAAACAGTGGCCATGGGTTTCTGACTATGCTGGTTCTATTTTGGTGAGCTTAACCCGTTCCTTCATGAATTTTAATTTCAACTACCGTTGAACAAACTGTTGCAGGACCCGAGCCACTTGCGTTAGAGTTGCGCTCGTTAACCACTGAACTAAGACGACGCTGTTGCTTAGATGGCCACAACGCTAACACTTCGTCACAACGCGAATGAATAATAAGACGCAGCCAAACATTGCGCCAGATCAACTACATGCGTTTAAGGTTAAAAAAGTTCTGAACTTTGTGTTAAAACATCTTACGTACCAGAAAATATTAGAAAATCAGCAGCGACATCTTTTGAGGAATGTGTCATAGTTCGAACAAAGAAGGTTATAACGTATCATGGTAACGTTTTAAATTTCTCTGAAAATTTCTCAATTTCAATTAACCAACTTCAGACGCTACAAAATTCCTCGTTCTGTCCGAATGAAGCCCCCTGATGTTTGCACTTAACTTGCCAGCTGGCAACCTTTGCCAATCTGTTTTAAGCGCACTGCTTGGTGCAAGCAATTCGCTGGAACCCCATAGAGATCCCTAAGATACCAAAAATATCCTAAATTTTAACTTTATTCTGCATAATGGTGTTCACTTTAAAGACTGTTTACAAAAAAGGCTTAGTGTAAGTTTCACAGCAAACGTCGGTACAAAAACCACCTTAGTAAAATAACAATGTTTTTATGCTTCAAACGGTTAATACATCATAAAATACCCGTAGTAATAGTGTATGACAATTACTGGTATACAGTTTTTGAAGTTTAATAATATTTGGGATTTTAGGATAAGTTTATTCATAACGGTATATCCGGATTATACTATAATCCCATATACGGTTATGCTTCCATACTATATTCCTTTATACGGATATGGTTAACAATATCGCTGCCTATCACTAATAGTACCACATTCCAAAATATGCACTAACCCCAATATTGAAGTTAATACTGTGGCGAAACACGTCATATGTTCTGTTGTATAAAACTGGTTGCAGCCATGAAATGTTACTGACAAAATTAAAAAGTTGAAACGCTTACCTATACTCATATACATCATCAAAATACTTTTCGGAGTAAGTCACCTGAGTATAATCGAACAGTGGCATAATTAAATATTTTTAAAATAACTACTTGTACATTTATAAATAAATGGTGACATGAGCATTAAAATGTAACAGCTTGACTCACAACCAAAATCACTCCCATATATTTTCTGATAGCTGTAATAAACAGTCACATTGTAGGGAGGTCGGAACAATTAGGAACTAAACTTTACATTAATGTCATCACTTCTTTTTCGAGACGTTAAGGCCATAAATCTTAAACGCCAATACCATAATAAATAACCGTACAATGATATAATTTTGTCTTTAATGGCGCGGGCGAAGGTCGCACACTTACTTGTGATGGCTATCGGCACCAATGAGATGGCGATATTTGAAAAGAGAGTACGCGTCGTGTTCAGCAGAATGCCGCATGCGTAGCATGCGAAGCTTATGGTGCATACCTGGGATTACAGTAATTATTTTTACAATAATGAAGTATGGATGTACCGAGATTTAGCCTCGGCCCCAGTAAAGGTAAAATTCTGGTGCCGGGGCTATTGTTTCAGAAGAAATATTTTTGGTACCAAATTAGTACAACAGATTAACAATCTGGAGCTTTAGCTGAAGATATAATGCTTGCTACTAACTAGGACAGCAAATTTCACACCACCTTCCTGAAATTGTGAACTTTAGCTTACCACGTACAGTTTAACCTAATAAGCTAAAATGTTAAACCGATGTGTTTTGAGTTTCATTATAATTGTTTGAAAGCATGATACAATATGGAAAATTGTTAAATTTATTTTTACGTGATAATCTTGAAGAACAGTACTTAAACAATGATTTGAAAACCCGAAAACCTTGATTATAGTCCATCGTTGATGCCCTGCACACAAAGCAAAACCAAGCAAATTAATACAAACTACTTTATGGAAATTCGGTTCGTCGACCGTATACCTCTTTAAACCTTGAGTTCAACTCCTGATTGTAAAACCATTGTATTTAGCATGATTTATAAACTTAGACACAAACGCTTGAAGCCACAGGCACACAATAACATGGCGAAATTTGAAAAATCTATATTTGTGGCAAAACATCAATGAACCGTCTTCGACCCCACAACGGGCCAAGAATTACTCCCCTAAAAAGGTGTTGCTCAACAAAGTTGTTATATACTTCAATGAGTGGGCTCCGGATAATTCGTCTTGGAGGGGCTGATCGCTTTTCGATGTGACGCCTCTGCTGCGAGATTTGGCTGCGAAACAAAAATATTATCGAAATCCATCCATCCGAAAATGAGTTTTGTGGCTACCGACAGGCAAAAAATTCCACGAACATTCCCCCTAACTGACTTATTGTAAACCTAACAAAGCTGCTACATGTTGTCACGCACGACAAACTGTGCTTGGTTTGACATAATTGCAGCGATGAGATCACCCATAATTAAGCTATGTCAATCTTTAGTTCGATTAGTTGACAGTTACGGTCGCTTAGTTGAGTACGCTAATTCAGTGTTACGGTTATATGTTTTGTGTATAACAGTTGCACCTGAAGCGACATCCTGCTAATTGGGATTTGCGTAAAATACGCATTTTGAACCTTGGAGTTTAACTGATCTCTAGTATATATGGCTTTTTCATGACTGATCTCGTATTTTCATATTATTTAAATTGCTTTTGGGTTTATATACACCCAGACGCTTTTTGATGGTAGGTATTCGTGCGTATTCAGGCTATCGTGGAAGAACTGTGAGTTGACGTATTGTAACTTATATTGCCGGAATTTAGGACGAGTGGGTCATATTTAACAATTGGAAAATACTAACATCATCAATTCGTAGTGGCATTTATGTTTTTCAGTTGTTTTTGGCGTTCGATAATGGTAGTTCGGTTTGTTTTTCTTCATTGAAAAGTTTGAGTATACTGTCGTCTTCTTCTGAAGTTTCGTTCGCGATTAGTTGATCTTCTTCCTTTCACTAACTGTTATCACGTTTTTATTTCGTAAGGTCTCTTGTTGTTCTATATCACTCGATCTTCTATCGGGTCTATTTTTTCTTTGACCCTTGTTCTTAAGTTCTTTTGACTGTTTCTTTCGATTATATTTCTTTTGTCCATTACCGGCTATTAATTATTTGCCTCGTTTCGATGTCGGACCATTGATCTCCTGCTTGCTGGCTGTATTTGCATCTCTTGTTTCGAATATCAGGGATTCTTCTGAATCCGATTTTTTTATCTTCTGCCGATATCGGATATCTTTTAGTTCTTTGATTCCCTCTTTGCTGAACTTCTTTAAGTTCTTTTTCTTTTCTTTCTATTGATTTCTTTAGTTCTTATTTGAATCGCTTGTTGTTGGTTTCCGCTAGTTCTTTTGATCGTCAGCATTTTATAATTTTTTCTTCCTCGTCGGTTTCCAGGTTCTCGGTTCCGGGAACTACGGGTGCTCTCGATATGCGATCCGCATTTTGGTGATATCGTTCGGGTTTATATACGATTATATACTCGTATTCGAGAATCTTGTTAGCCATACGAACCAGTGGCACGGTCATTTGTTGCAACGGACGTTTCTTATTAAGGATTCGGACTAATGGTGCGTGGTCGGTGATGATCGTTGTATGATTTCCCAATAAGTATGGCCGGAAATGTTTAACCGCTCAAATTACTGCTACGCACTCTTGTTCCGTGATTGACTTCGTCGCGATATATACTTGTTACTACCATAATGGATCACATGTGCGTCTCCCGCTTCGTCTTCTTGCGTTAGCATATATACAATTCCTTGTTTGCTTGCATCGGTATACAGGAGTAACGATCTATATGGATTCGGATATCCGAGAATTGAAAGCGTTGTCATATCGTACCTCCATCGACACCGCCAGAGAAGCCCAAGAGCGAGACAAAAGGAGAGCAAAGATACAGACGGTGACTAGCCGATCCAAGTCGGCAGTGCCATATTGATCGTGGCAAATTCTAAAATTGAAAAAGAGCGAGGCAGAACCAAGGCGGTAGTCACAGCTCTGGTAATGCTGGCAAGACATGTAGACGGCGTTTAAATGTTGCTAGAGTTGGAGCAAAAACAACGTCCGGGCCAAGCGAGTTCCAAACACTGACAGACCTGCATGAAAAGCTGAATCGCTGGGGATTTAGTCTTGGGATGAACTTGGAACGTAATTTTAACTGGTGCCCACGCAAACCTGCATGATCAATAACATCAAAGAAATAGGATAGGGAGCAGTCGACGAGGCCATTAGCGAGACGATATATCATAATAAGATCGGCACGTAAGCGGCGAGTTTTTAGAGTTTGCAGACCAAGACGTCTCAGTCGATCTTCATAATGAAGATGAGCAAGCAGGTAAACTGACTTCGTCGCTCGCTTCTGTACATCCTCCAACAACTTAATGTAAGGGGGACCAGCAGCACGAAGAATATTCCAGCTTAGAGCGAATGAGACTTTTATAAATTGGAAGGAATGTTGCAGGAGATAGATGAACGAAGCGACGACGAATAAGGCGAATGATAATGCCACACTCACGAGCAACCCTACTGCAATGTTCACTCCACTTAAGATTTTGACTAATTGTCTAAATCTTTTTGAGAAGCAACATTGGGTATATTTAGCGTATTCATCGAATAACAGTAGTTTGGGTTGTTAAACCCCATGTGAATACACGAAGATTTTTCGCAATTGAAGGTCATCTGCCAAGTTGATCCCCAATCCATGATACCATCAATGTCTGATAGCATGTCCATTTTAGCTAAAGTAGGGTAGCCCGACAAAACACGACGACACAATTTAATATCATCCGCAAATTTGAACAACATACCGCTCACGTACTCATCAATGTCGTTAATGTAATAGAGGAAGAGCACAGGATCAAGAACACTACCCTGAGGTACTCCGCTGGATACAGGGCACCAAGAGCCACAAACGCCATTAACGGACACTGACTGATAACGATTGGTTAAAAATGATCGTATCCACTAGAGAAGTCTACCACGGATGCCATATGAATGCAGCTTAAGAGGTAGCCGTTCGTGTGGGACTTTGTCAAAAGCTTTACTTAGTCGAGATACAATACATCGACGCCATCTTCAGCATTTAAAATTTCATTTATCCAGTGTATGAATTTCATCAGTTGAAGTTCACATGAACGGCCTTTTAAAAAGCCAAATTGGGAAGTATGAAATATATTGCGTGTAGAGGCAAAATCAATCAAAGCATTGGCGATAATACGCTCCATTAATCTCGAAACCGAGGAGGTGAGTGACACTGGACGATAATTGTTTACTAGCTGACGAGACCCGCTTTTGAAGATTGGTATCACAATGGCTTTTAACCAGTCAGAAGGTGAAAAGGAGTTAGACAAACAAGAGGTAAATAATTTAGCAAGAAATCCACAAATAACTGGTGCACATTCTTTGAGTAAGCGGTTTGGAATTCTATCGTGGCCGGGGGATGAGCTGGATTTGATTTTAGCGAGTATTGTATCAACACCTGTACTACTAAATGAAACGTCTTGCAATGATGCATCAACACATTTCGGTCTATGAGGAAAAGTTTCAATGTTTTCAGTCGTATAAACAGGCTAAAAAAATGCAAAAGCCAGGCTAAAAGATAGCGTAATAGCTAAATAATCAGAATCAGTATCGCCTGTTGGGCTAATTACAGGACCAATGGCCATACTACCTTTTTGTTTCCCATGTACATAGGCCCAGAAGTTTTTAGGATCTGCTTCGAGGTTGTTAGAAAGCTTGTGCTCAAACTGTCGGCGGGCTCTTGTGCATTCGGAGTGAGCAGTATCACGCGCGGCATTATATGATAATAGGTTGCGTTGAAATCGACGTTGAATAGTAGAAAGATAACGTAAAGAACGCATTGCTCGAGGTCGACCCAGCGAGGTTTGCTTTTGAAAGGTCTTTGGTGATGAGACATTGTCAGCATATTTAAGGCTGTGTGCATTGCTGTTGCAAAAGCTGACATTTCTTCTGGGTCAGAAGACGTACAATCACGTAATAAACGGTTAAAACAGTCACGAATACTATCCCAGTTTACGTGCGCGAAATTTAGCCGAGGTCGTTGAGGATTAACGATATCAGGACGAGACGCATCAAGTCGAAAAGCTATAGCAAAATGATCACTTTTGCCTAAACCAGCAACTATATTAATATCAAACACGAAGTTTGGGTTGGAGGAGAAAACTAAGTCAAGTGTGTTTAACCCGCGAGTTGGTGAAGTAACGTGTTGGAACAAACCACATTCAATTATAGCCTCCATAAAATCAGCACATCTATAAGTCCATCGATATTCAGACCAACAAATTTCCGGATAGTTGAAGTCACCAACTAACAGGACTTGGTCATAGCCGTTTGTAGATAGACTGGATACAATATTACATAGTTGGGAATTCAGTTCCGGCGTGTTTGAATCGGCCCGACAAGCACAACAAACAAGGCATTTAAAACCTGTTGGAAGAGAAATACAACAAGACACAAAATCAGCATATGCAGTACTAATTTGTTGTGGTGTTGATACGGAACACAAACATTGGTGTGCAGATATAATGGCTCCGCCACCGCGAGAATCGCGGTCGGAACGAAATAGCAAATAATCAACAAGCGAGAGTTCAGAGTTGCTAATCTCTGCCGTCGCCCATATCTCTGCCAACATTACCAGCTCTGGACTGCCATGAGAATATATCATTAATTTTAACAGATTCATTTTATTAATAATACTTCTAGCGTTCAAAAAAAGACATCTAATTTTCCTGTTAGAATTTGAGAAATTAAGACCAACCGTGTTGCCTAAATCTGCCAAATCACAAATAGTTTCACAATTATTTTGAATCTTCGAATTGTTTATTTTGAATCTTCGAATTGTTATCAAAAACTTCGTCAACACAAAAAGCTTTATCAATGTCAACAGCCGTAGTATAGTTAATATTTGAACCAATATTGGTGTTAATGTTGGATATATTAGGATTACAAAAACTGGATGAAGTTATAAAATTATTAGTACTGTTCGCCCGACAACCGCGTCAGGCCATTAGGCTAAAGGGTGGTTTGAATGCGCACGAGTATTTTTTCTGCTGGCAATATCTTTCCTTTCTTTAATACCACATTTTCACCCTTCTGTAACCGGGTGTTGAGTTGCTTTCGTAATTGGTCATTCTTTTTTTGTTGCATAGGAGTCAAATCGTAACGAATGTAGCAGCGTTCAAGTCCATCCAAATCCTTAAGTAATTTGGACTTGGAAATAACCAAATGACGTTGTGATTCACCATCAAGTATTACCTTAACCGGGCCACACTTATCAGAATCATGATTGATTTTGCCAATTCGAAACAATTTCGTGGAGGTGGATTTACATTGCCAGAAAATTCTGATAAACCAAAACAATAACATTACTTTAACGCATATTTATGTCATTGAACTATCGCCTGCTGAACTTGCTTATGCGCGACGGGTTCTCGATTAGATTGTTCAAGTGCAGATAACCGGTTGTCAAAATGTTTGCTTTCGAGTAAAGATACGCGATTATCAATGTCCTTAACTTGTATAGCAACCTTAACTAATCCTCCAAACAGATCGTCGACAATGGAATCGCAATCATTACAAAAGAAACGCCCCGGTTTGTTTGGTGTTAGAATATCTTTGATGGCGCCCGCGGAAGCACCGCTGCAGGATTGATGAAAGTACTTCTTGCAACACCCACATGTACTTTGAAATCATCTGGAAGGATTTCACGATTGTAGGAAGCCAAGCCACACATATAAGAAGTGTTGAATGAAGAAGATCGACTGCCTCTGGAGCCAGTATTTGAGTGATCCATAACAATTGTAGCAGACGATAAATATTTAGCCGGTATAAACAATTTTAAATACCACAGTAGCGTAAATAATATATAGCAAATCTGAATGTAATGTTGATCTTTAAGCCGTCGAAGGCTTTTTGAGTCTAGTCCGCGCATAGATGAATAAACTTTACCATTATTGATCGTTTGTTGGTAATTTTGTATAACGGTGTATTCTATTGTTCCATAATCGCCATAATAACAGGTTAATCCTAGAAAACCTTAGAGTTACGTCACTGTCTCAGGTTTCGAGAAGTTCTGTATCTTCTCAATCTTTCCATGATCTGTTGAAATTCCTTTGTTCGACACATGTATCCGAGGAACGGGATTTCTTCATTCATGAATTCGCACTTTGATTCTTTTGCTTTGAGGTTTGCTTCACGAAGACTTTGTATTATTTCGCTAATATCGTATAGATGATCCCAGAAGGATGTTGAGAAGATTATGATATTGTCGAGATAACATAGGCATGATTCCATTAGAACGCCCGCCAATACTAGCTGCATAATTCTTTGGAATGTTGCAGGTGCATTCGTCAATTTCAAAGGCATGACGTTAAATTCAAACAATCCGTCGTGACAGATGAAAGCTGTCTTTTCTTTATCCTGCTCATTCATCGGTACTTGCTAACATCCCGATTTGAAATGTAGGGTCGAAAAGTATTTTGCTCCACGTGACGCTTCCAACATTTCGTCAATTCTCGGTAACGGAAAACTATCTCGTTTCGTAATTGAGTTAAGCATTGGGTAATCAGCACAGAATCTTTTCGATCATTCCTTCTTGTTGGTTAAGACTGTCGGTGAAGCCCAAGGGCCATATGATTTTTGATAACTCCTTGGTCGAGCATGTCTTGTACTTGTTTGCTCGCTTGATTTCGGTTCCGTATGGCAAGCGTCGTAGTGGTTGTTGTACCTGTTTTTCCACTGTGGTTCGGATATAGTGTTCCACTAATGTGTTAATACCGATATAAAAGTCTGACTTCGAGTAGACATCCTGGTAGTTGTGAAGTACGGTTGTCAAGTACGCCTTCCCTTCCTTGTCAGTGACCCATTTCTCCAAATCGATTTCGGCTGGCAGTTCAATACTGTTCATGTGCTCCGTATGGCGTATTATCTGTTGTTGAAATTGCTCAATTGAGTCGTCGTTGTTCTTTCTTTCGTTCTTGGATTTCTGTATCCACCGTTGATATCATCTGTGGATTCATTTGAATGTCTCCGGTCCATGATTTGATTATTGGTTTTCCTCTTTTTCCAACTTTGATCCGCTTCGAATCTTCTTTTTCTATTTCATTCTTTCTTTGTTTCTTTTCGAACTGATCGATTGCTTTTTCTTCATTTACTACTGTTTTCACGATTATTTCTTCTACTTTCAGTACCTACGGTTGATCTTCGATTAGTTCGATCTCAACCGTGTTTTGATTGCACACTGGTATCGTGATATTGCCTTCTTCCACCTTGGCGATGCTATTTGGTATTGCTAGGCCATTGGTAGTTTTCATCAAAGGCTCTACTACTACCGTATCGCCTTCTTTTGTTCCATCTGGCGTCTTTATTTTATTAAATTTCGCTGACCATGGTGGAATCACTTGTTTCTATGAGCATTTGCCAGGGAGCAACCCGGCGAAAATCGTGTCCCGGTTGCTGTTCCGTCAAAGGTCAAAAACCATACCGGAACCGGAATTCCGGTTTAAAAAGTTTGTTTGAAATTTTCCACGTTTTTTGCTTCATCTGTGATCCAAACATATCTAATATATATTATACAATGATCAAGCTCCAATACAACCAAGCACAAGAAAAGATTAACTAAGCAATTTGCCGTTAGAAAAGTAAGTAGGGCACATAATTTCAGTAGGAATTTTTCATAATAACCTGCAGGAGCTTGTTAACAAATCAAAGCAAGGTCGATACTTGAAGCAGGTGTTTTATACATTCAGAAGTCTGCGGGTGCGTTCGAATCAAACCAGTACAACTTGGTGGCTTACGCAGAAGTACTTAGGGTATGCTTGGCTAACATAAATTGTGTCAAACGCCAGCCAGTGCGCTTGTAAACTTTGTAAATCATTCTAAATTGAAGTAAATTTATGTTATCTGCAACGCAGCTAGAAACTGCTTTCTTGGCAATGAACTGTATTTATGGAAACTGCGAGCAGCATCATTGTTTGTCTCATTTACTGCATTCTGATTAGAAAGTTATCATCATTATCATCTAACTGAAAAGCACTGTTTGTCCAACGCTACCCTAAACAGTGTGTCTGACCACTGATCAGAAAATTACCTTATATATATATTACTTATTTCTCTTAGAATCATATAAACCAATAATTTCAAGTTTCGTACTGAAGATCATGTAACAAACGCATGTGTAATAAACGGAGGCGACTGGAGACAGAGCGAAAGTGTGTATTCTACACTCCAAGCTTTGTAAGCACATTCAATTTGACATAGTATATGCAATTGCAATGGTATATAGTGGAAGGCATTTTTTGCTCTGGGTGTCGAAAACCGGCATATCGATCGATGAATAAACATTATTAGCTTCCTCAGTCTCTATGCATACATTAAGTTTAATGTAAAAGTTATTTTTGATGCATTTTAAATCCACTATACCTTCATTTCTTCTTTCATCTGTTTTACTATATATAAATTTCGAACATCATGTTCCGGATCAGGTTTAAATGAACGGTTCCGGTTATTCCCTGCTTGATAGAACTGTTTAGTCACTACAAGGTTCATGCTCTTTTGATTCATTTATTTGGTTCACTTCCACGAATGTTTCTTTCCATCGATATATCCTCCGCTTGCTCGAATTCCTTTTGGGCAGGGAATAACCGGAACCGAAATTTACCGGAACCGGAACCAGCAACCGGAACCGTCCATTTAAACCGGATCCGGAACCGGAACTTGGTCTTCGAAATTTATATATAGTAAAACAGATGATGGAAGAAATGAAGGTATAGTGGATTTAAAACGCATTAAAAAGTAACTTTTACATTAAACTTAATGTATTGCGATGGTATTATTGCCTTTCTGAAACTTTAAAGAGACTGAGGAAGCTAATAATGTTTATTTATCGATCAAATATATCGGTTTTTTGGACATTCAGAGCAAAAAATGTCTTCTATCAAAAAATGAACCATGGCTTATACTGCGTCAAATCGAATGTGCTTACAAAACTTGGAGCGTAGAATACACACTTTCGCTCTGTCTCCAGTCGCCTCCCTTTACTACACATACGTTTGTTGCATGTTCTTCTGTAGGAAACTTAAAATTATTGGTTTATATGATTCTAAGTGAAAATAATAGATAGACGGTAATTTTCTGATCAGTGGTCAGAGACACTGTTTAGACTAGCGTTGGACAAACAGTGCCCGTCAGTTAGATCATAATGATGATAACTTTCTAATCAGAAGCTATAAATGAGACACACTGTGATGCTGCTCGCACAGTTTCAATAAATACAGTTCACTGCCAAGAAAGCAATTTTTAGCTGCGTTGCAGATAACGTTAGTTTACTTCGATTTAGACTGATTTACCAAATTTACAAGCGCACTGGCCGGTGCTTGACGCAATTTATGTTAGCCGAGCACAACCTAAGTACTTCTGCGTAAGCCACTCTGTTACCGAGTTGGACCGGTTTAAGTCAAACGTATCCCGCAGACTTCTGGATGTGTAAAATAGCTGCTACAAGCATCGACCTGGCCTTGATTTAACAAACTCCTGCAGGTTATTATGAAAAATTCCTGCTCAAATTATGTGCCCTACTTACGTTTCACACGGCAAATTGGTTAGTTAATCTTTTCTTTTGCTTGGTTGTATTGGAGCTTGATCATTGTATAAGATATATTACATATGTTTGGATTACAGGATGAAGCAAAAACGTAGAAAATTTCAAACAAAAATTTTAAACCAGAATTCCGGTTCCGGTATGTGTTTTGCCCTTTGCCGGAACCGGAACCGGAACACGATTTTCGCCGGAACCGGAATTCCGGTTACTCGCTGCTTTTGGGTATGTTCTTTTCGATTGCATTGGTTAATGTGTTGTTTGCACTGGGCTCATTCTTTGCGGTATAACTTGTTACATTGCCGTTTGTCCATAGTCTGGTTGTATCTGTTGCTGGTAGTTCTGTATCGGCACTATCGGTGTCGGCATTGTCCATGGTTGTAGAATTGGTTGCATTTGTCATCGCGGTGTTTTCATTGGCTAATTGTTCTATCGTTGTGGACGCCATTGCGTTTGTGGTCTTTGCACTCTCTGTCGCCACATCTGTTGTCCCATATTCGATCTTGCTTGATTTGTACTTATTTTATTCGGTTGATTCGATTTGATCTCCTGATACATTGGTCGTTGTTCACATGTGCTTTGTAACCCTTGATTCATTTGTTCGTCCAAATTTTCGACTGCTTTTCCTGTTAATGTTGCAAAAGTAACTTCTTTTGTCACGCACAACCGATTTCGGATTTCATTCTTTAATCCAGTGATCAGAGCGGACTTGAGGACCTCTTCAACGATTGATTCGGGTATTTTTTCCCGGCCAGGTGTCGCGCTGCGTAAACTCTTAGATCATCAACAAAATCGTTCACTGGACCGGTTTGCCGTAAGCTTTGCAAACTGTTCATATGGTTCGTCAACGTTTTTGGTACGTCGAAGCGTTCTTTGAAATTCTTTACTAATGGCAGAACTGTTGTAATTCTTATTAATGTTGCGTGCCTTTCTATGAACTGTAATTGTTTTTGGCATTGCAACCTTTGTATGGTACTCCGGGGATACCTGTTTCCGGGTTTCTCATATTTAAAAACAGTTCCTCTGCGCTTGCTTCTTCATGAAACGTTTCGGTATACGTTTGTTGCAAGCTTTCCTGTTCGTTTCTTTTAGGTTCCGGTGTATTTGGGTCGAACTCGCGCATTATCTCTTCAAGGTTTTTTGTTGTGTTGTTCGACATTTGATCTTCAACATTTGTATTTTTGGGTTTGACTGACAGTTCTTTTTGTGCGTTTATTCCAGGTGGCGTTCTTTGGAGTGTCACTTTGGTATTTTAAATTTTAAGCTGGAGTTTCGTAATTCGTCCCGATTATGTGGACTATTAATTTTTACTACGACATAAGTAATTTTTATTTGGCCTATGCCTTATTTGGGACTGGGGTCGATTTCGGACTTATTTTATTAAAATTGTTCCCTACTTTTACACGACATCGTGGCCAGCATGTTATTTTTAATGCTTTTGCATTGGGGTGTGGTTGGATTATAATTTATTATGGCGGCTATCGGATTATTAAATTGGGACGGGGTTCGTCACTCGAAGATGTGTGGTCCGTACGCGTGGCCAGTAGTATGCCGGTGGGGATTATTGATTGTTCCTTGGCGCGCGTTATTAGTTCAGCGTACTTCTTTTTCTTATGCGTTGCTGCGTGGCTATTCGAGTTGTTCTGCACTGGATTAAGATATAGAGTCAAACCAGCCGAAGTTAGAAGTGTTACTCAAAGTTAGTAATTCGCACAACAATTGATAATATGGATCGGTTCCGCGTAACGCCACTATTTAAACACTTTGTCTTATGACTCCCGAGTCTTTGACCACTTCCAGTATACTTAGTTTAGCCACTCAATATTCGGACTCCAATTATTCTCAACACTCCGTGATTAAAACTTGTGGCGCCTTGACAACACTCGATTTCCGTGACTAAGCCTTTTACCAAATATTTTCTCTGACTCACGTTTTGAGCGCACTAATATTCTGAGTAAGTTATTTAGTACGTGTGGCTACGGTATGTATTGAGTAAACCCTCTTGTGAGGTTTGTACGAGACCGCCGGACGATTCTATCCGTACCTTTATCTGAGTATCTTAAGCTCTTGCTTAGAATTACGCTATTTAGTTTCCTTAGAGCTACCAGTGCCGGACGGATCACTGATAGATCCTGAGTAACTGATATCTATTACTTTCCCTTTTGGGTTTGGTACGTAGCCGCCGGACGGTTCGACTAGCACGTTTAATTAATTACCTTATCCTTTTCCTTAGAATTAGGCTAATGAGTTTCCTTATGTTAACGTTCCCGCTGCCAGACGGGTCAGCTAGGCGCGTGTTATTTCCAATACGGTTATGGTTACTTAACGCTCGTGCTCACTCAGGTTTTATTTGGGAATAATAATAGAAATAAGATAAGTTAATAAGACAATAAATACCTATTTGTTTTGTGACATTGTTGCTCAACATTTATTTTTGAATGCGAGAAATTGGTAAGCAATTCCAAGTAAATCAATAAAATCACCCAAGTAGAATAGCAGTATGTGCTCTACAAAAATCGAGGCCCAATAAACCGTGTACCGTGCATGCATTAAAAATACTCCGTAAACCGCCATGACTTCCCGAAACTTTGGGTTAACGTTTCAAACTCGTAACTGTAGTAACTAGGTAAGCTATGAACAATTATAACACTTAATAGACCAGAAAACAAAATCAAGCAATCCGTATCAATAAAACGATTTCCAGTCGTACCAGAAACTGAGAGTATAAAAACATGACCTATCTGGACCTGAGCTCGCATCGAACTGAACAGAAATGAAAAGCCAAGCTAACATTAAGTTAGCTATTAAGAAAAACAAGTGCTAATTTATGCAAATTAGAACAAAAACAAAGAAGAAAAATAGAAACAAAAGAAAACCAAAACCTCGGACGCAGAAGGGGGGAGAAGTATAATAAAAAATTTGGTGATCCATCCCGGGTTTTGTGGTATTTTTGGGTTTTGGGACGGGTTTGGAGCGGGAACCGCCTGGTAGCCTGGTCAACCGCTAAAACCCGGTTTGATGGTTGAGCATCTTACACTGATTCCTTTTTCTTTTTCCTTCGAACCGTTTACCCCCTCTTTTGACACTGCTTCTTCCACACGACGCCTTTTTCTTCTTTCGATTTATTTTAATTCATTTACCGACCCCCAATACTTTCCCGATTCATATTTCTTCAATCATTTCCACCCATCATTTTATCTTCTCTTCTTTCTTCATTCAGCATGGCGGGTGTCTTCGGATTTTAGGAACCCCCAAACTAAAAATTTCCGGAAATTAATAATGATTAGACAAGCATGTATATACACAGGTTACAAGACAAAAATATATTTGACAGTTTTATTACCGGTTTTGTTTTTATTTTTTCTTCTTTCTGGCACTTCTGGATAATCATTCCGGTCTTCGTACTTCATTTTGATCGATTTGGTCTTTGTGGCTCGTTTTGGTCTTTGACATACCGGTTTATATTTTACCTGTTTCGATTATTATTCGCCGGTTTCTTCGTCGTTTGTTGCTCGATAATTTTCATTCGTTTACCATGTGTTCGCTTCAATTGAATTGTTACCAATTTACCGGTTCGGTTTCGATAATTGTTTCAGCGTACTGACCCGTTCAGCCATTTTTGTCTCCGTTTGTTTTATTTTGTTACACCGTTTGAATTTTGAATTGATGATTTCGATAGGGTTAGGAGGTGCGTCCGGACGGCTCGCTGCCTCCTTTTGGTTCTTGTAGTTTAGCTATTGCTAATTTTTCGATATTTTCGTCATCTTCCAACGTTATTTTTGGTACTTTCATCTTCTCAATACTTTCGGTTGTTAACATTTTTCCATCGAATGTTTCGTCTTCTTCATTGTAATCGAGTTCTTGTTCAGGACGTTCAATTTCTTCTTGCGGCTTTGGATCTACTTCCATTTGTTCTTTGCTATCATCTGAATCTTTAGTTTGTGCTTCTTGGAGAGTTCGTACTATTCGTAATTTCAGAGATCGTATCACTGTTTGTTCTTTGACGCTCGAATTGATCACCGTTTGTATTTGCTTTTGATCACCGATTGTTTTGATCGGTTTCTGGTCACTCAAAACAGTTTGCTTCTACCGTTTGAGAATTTTCCGTCGTTATTGTTTGCTTCTACCGTTTGAGAATTTTCCGTCATTATTGTTCCAAAAATCGGCTGGATTATTCGTCGATTCTTTGAATCGTTCCAATTGATCGTATCGTTGGTCGTCGTTGTTATAATTTCCTTTCGCCTTGTCGTAACCCAATCGCAACACCACCACTACATAATAAGTTAATATATATAGTATTATGCCATTTTTATGTATACAATCTTTATACTATTTGGTTCTTTTGTTTTTTATGGTTATTTTCTAATTATCATGGAAAATTTTTTTAGTTTTTGATTTTAGGGTTATTCAGAAATTCTACATAATTATTTATTATACAATCATTATTGTTCACAATGTTTATTCGGTTCTAGCTCCATAAGTGTGGTCATGTTTTACTCCTTGTAAAATATGTTCTTGGGTCGTATAAATTTTTATACAAGGACCACAGTACCATAAGGCTTCTTGGAGGACATCGTCCAATCCTACGCAACCTTGATGGAACCATAAGAAACATCTATCACATTGGACCCATTTAATAACCAGACCCGTTTCATTGTCCTCCTTCCAGGAGCCATTACATTTACCACAACAATAGTCCTCGGGGGCTAAGCGTTGACGTGATTGTTTTTGGATGCGTCTTAATTTAGCTTCATATCCCGCATAATCTTTTGGGTCTCCTCCAAAATGCTTAAATTGGGTACAATTTACCATTTTGGTCGTTGGGTTGCATTACCAACATTTACTAATAAAATGTTCGGAAATTTAATTTCGACTTCTCCAGGTAGATCAGGATCTCGACCATGTAGTAAGAAAAACGTTGAAGCCTGGACCGCCGTTCTATACGCGAAACATAATGGTTCCAAGAATTCATCCCATTTGTCGGGTACCAATTCGGTTGTTGGTTTGAGCGGTTGATTCCATCGTTCGATTAATCCATTCGCTTGATGATGATAGGGTGCCGAATATACTCTCTTGGTTCCAATTAACGCTAATTCCTTTGTGAAATTCTCGGCAGTGAAGCAAGGTCCTTGATCGGTTAATACTACTCGTGGAATTCCATGACGACATACGATTCTTTCAATAAAAATTTTTGTGATTGTACTAGCCGTTTGATCTGGTACTGCAAATGCTTCGAGCCATTTCGTAAGGTAATCCATAAAACAAATGATATATTTGTTACCGGATTGAGTTTATGGTAAAGGACCGATAATATCGATGCTTAGCATGTGAAATGGTGCTAGTGCTTTGATCGGTTGCAATGGATTTCTTTGCTTGGGGCCTTGTCGAAATCGACCATACGGTGTAGATTCGTCTATGTATTGTCGTAAATCGCGAGTCATACTCGGCCAGAAGAATTTTCTTGTCGTTTTCGACCATACTTTTTCGAATCCTAAGTGTCCTCCGTATTTTGATGTATGATAAATCTCGGAATAACAGTCGTCGGAAATCAGAAAGTACCACAATTTGAAATTACCATGGTTCGTTTGTTGTGTTCGATCTTTCCTTCGTATTCGATATAGGATATCACCGAAAATAATAAACCGATGTTCATGTGCTACAATCCATTTTTTTCGAATTCTGGAGACGTGTCTAAGAATTCACTGTTTTCGATATAGTATTTAAACGAGTGAATGCATGAATCTTCGTTTTATGCGCATACCAGTTCATCCGGTGTCCATGTGGTTCTAGACGAAAATACTGTGAATACATTTCGGCCTCGGTTATTTCGGGTTCTTCCGGTTCGTCTGGTTGGTCCAATTCTTCCTCCGATTCCATCCTTTCTTGTTGTTCGTTTTGCATCGTTATTTGTTCATTTTCTATTAACAGTTCCACTTGTACTCTTTTTCTTGGTAGTTTCCGCCTTTGTGATAACGGTTGTTCGGTCTGCTTTTCATCATTGAAGAGTTCGAGTACTATCCTCTTCTTCTGTTTCGTTCCTTGCTTCGATCACTAAAACTTCTTCGCTATCGCTAAGTGTTATTGTATCTTTGGTCAACAGTGTTTCTTCTTGAGGTACACTTCTTTTAGGTTCATCCCTTGTTTGATCCATCTTTTGGTTACTTTTCTTTTTCTTGCCACCGCCAATTATTAGTTCTTTGTCTCGTTTTGCTTGACTTTTCTTTTCTTGGGTTGATTGTAATTGTATTTCTGCTTCGAATATCAATGATTCTTCCGAATCGGATTTTTGTTGATCCGCCGCTGCTATTGGGTGCTTTTGGATTCTTTGATTTCCTTTTTTGGGTTTTCTTTAAGTCCCTGTTCTTTTTGTTTCTTTCTTTCGACTTCTTACCTTCTTATGTGGATCGCCTGTTGTTGATTTCCGCAATTCTTTTGGCTCTTAGCGGTTTATATCGGTTCTTTGTTTCTTCTTCCTCTGTTTCCAAGTTTTCGGTTCCAGGAACTACTGGTGGTCTCGACATACAGTCTGCATTTTGCTGATATCGTCAAGATTTGTATACGATTGTATATACATATTCGAGAATTTTGTTGGCCATTCGGGCTATTTGTTCTAACGGTCGTTTCTTGTTCAGGATTTGAACCAACGGTGCATGATCCGTTAGAATTGTTGTATGGTTTCCCAATAGATACGGTCGAAAATGTTGGACTACTCGGCAGAGAGAAACCGGAACCGGAATAATAAGAGGTTAATCCTAGAAAACTTTAGAGTTACGTCACTGTCTTAGGTTTCGAGAAGTTCTGTATCTTCTCAATCTTTCCACGATCTGTTGATATTCCTTTGTTCGACACATGTATCCGAGGAACGGGATTTCTTCATTCAGGAATTCGCACTTTGATTCTTTTGCTTTGAGGTTTGCTTCACGAAGACTGTATTATTTCGCTAATATCGTATAGATGATCCCAGAAGGATGTTGAGAAGATTATGATATTGTCGAGATAACATAGGCATGATTCCATTAGAACGCCCGCCAATACTAGCTGCATAATTCTTTCGAATGTTGCAGGTGCATTCGCCAATTTCAAAGGCATGACGTTAAATTCAAACAATCCGTCGTGACAGATGAAAGCTGTCTTTTCTTTATCCTGTTCATTGATCGGTGCTTGCCAACATCCCGATTTGAAATGTAGGGTCGAAAAGTATTTTGCTCCACATGACGCTTCCAACATTTCGTCAATTCTCGGTAACGGAAAACTATCTCGTTTCGTAATTGAGTTAAGCATTGGGTAATCAGCACAGAATCTTTTCGATCATTCCTTCTTGTTGGTTAAGACTGTCGGTGAAGCCCAAGGGCTATATGATGTTTTGATAACTCCTTGGTCGAGCATGTCTTGTACTTGTTTGCTCGCTTGATTTCGGTTCCGTATGGCAAGCGTCGTAGTGGTTGTTGTACCTGTTTTTCCACTGTGGTTCGGATATAGTGTTCCACTAATGTGTTAATACCGATATAAAAGTCTGACTTCGAGTAGACATCCTGGTAGTTGTGAAGTACGGTTGTCAAGTACGCCTTCCCTTCCTTGTCAGTGACCCATTTCTCCAAATCGATTTCGGCTGGCAGTTCAATACTGTTCATGTGCTCCGTATGGCGTATTATCTGTTGTTGAAATTGCTCAATTGAGTCGTCGTTGTTCTTTCTTTCGTTCTTGGATTTCTGTATCCACCGTTGATATCATCTGTGGATTCATTTGAATGTCTCCGGTCCATGATTTGATTATTGGTTTTCCTCTTTTTCCAACTTTGATCCGCTTCGAATCTTTTTCTATTTCATTCTTTCTTTGTTTCTTTTCGAACTGATCGATTGCTTTTTCTTCATTTACTACTGTTTTCACGATTATTTCTTCTACTTTCAGTATATACCTACGGTTGATCTTCGATTAGTTCAATTTCAACCGTGTTTAGATTGCACACTGGTATCGTGATATTGCCTTCTTCCACCTTGGCGATGCTATTTGGTATTGCTAGGCCATTGGTAGTTTTCATCAAGGGCTCTACTACTACCGTATCGCCTTCTTTTGTTCCATCTGGCGTCTTTATTTTATTAAATTTCGCTGACCATGGTGGAATCACTTGTTTGTATGAGCATTTGCCAGGGAGCAACCCGGCGAAAATCGTGTCCCGGTTGCTGTTCCGGCAAAGGGCAAAAACCATACCGGAACCGGAATTCCGGTTTAAAAAGTTTGTTTGAAATTTTCCACGTTTTTTGCTTCATCTGTGATCCAAACATATCTAATATATATTATACAATGATCAAGCTCCAATACAACCAAGCACAAGAAAAGATTAACTAAGCAATTTGCCGTTAGAAAAGTAAGTAGGGCACATAATTTCAGTAAGAATTTTTCATAATAACCTGCAGGAATTTGTTAACAAATCAAAGTCAGGTCGTTGCTTGTAGCAGCTGTTTTACACATACAGAAGTCTGTGCGGTACGTTTCAATTAAACCGGTCCAATTCGGTAACAGAGTATGGCTAACGCAGAAGTACTTAGGGTATGCTTGGCTAACATAAATTGCTTCAAGAACCCGTCAATGGGCTTGTAAACTTGGTAAATCAGTCTAAATTGAAGTAAACTAACGTTATCTGCAACGCAGCTAGGAACTGCTTTCTTGGCAAAGAACTGTATTTATTGAAACTGTACGAGCAGCATCACAGTATGTCTCATTTATAGCATTCTGATTAGAAAGTTATCATCATTATCATCTAACTTACGGGCACTGTTTGTCCAACGCTAGCCTAAACAGTGTACCTGATCAGAAAATTACCTTCTATCTATTATTTTCTCTTAGAATCATATAAACCAATAATTTCAAGTTTCCTACAGAAGAACATGTAACAAACGGTTGTGTAGTAAAGGAAAGCGACTGGAGACAGAGCGAAAGTGTGTTTTCTACGCTCCAATCTTTGTAAGCATATTCGATTTGACGCAGTATACGCAATGGTGTATAGTCGAACACATTTTTTGCTCTGAATGTCCAAAAACCGACATATTTGATGGATAAACATTATTAGCTCCCTCAGTCTCTTTAAAGCTGCAGCAAGGCAATAAAAACATTAAGTTTAATGTAAAAGTAATCTTAATGCATTTTAAATCCACTATACCTTCATTTTTCCTTCATCTGTTTTACTATATATAAATTTCGAAGACCAAGTTCCGGTTCCGGTTTAAATGGACGGTTCCGGTTATTCGCTGCTGCTCGGATTACCGCCAAGCATTCTTGCTCCGTAATTGAGTATGGAGTTTCTTCATCACGGTATTTGTTACTACCGTAATGGATTACGTGTTCGCTTCCTGTTTCGTCTTCTTAAGCTAGGATATATCCAATATCGTGTTTACTTGCATCCGTGTATAGGATAAACGGCTTGTATGGATCCGGGTATCCCAACATCGGAGGTGTCGTCATCTTTATCTTTAAGGTATCGAATGCTTGTTGAGTTTCCTCCGTCCATACTTGAGTAAATTTCGCCATTATTGCTCGTTTGTTTGTGATATCGTATAATGGTGCTGCTATCGTTCCATAATCAAGCACAAATTGTCTATAATATCCAACGAAGCTTTTGAATTGTGTCACCGTTTTCGGTCTTGAAAAGTTCTCTATCTTCTCAATCTTTCCAGGATCCGTTGATATTCCTTTGTTTGATACTATGTATCTGAGGAACGATATTCTTTTAAGAATTCGCATTTCGATCGTTTTGCCTTAAGGTTCGCTTCTCGTAGCCGTTGTAATACTTGGTTAATGTCGTACAAGTGATCCTAAAATGATGCCGAGAATATTATGTATCGTCTAAATAGCATACACATGATTCCATTAGAACGCCTGCTAAAACCATTTGCATCATTCTTTGGAACGTTGCGGGTGCGTTCGTTAATCCAAAGGGCATAACGTTGAATTCGAACAATCATTCGTCGCATATAAATGCTGCCTTTTCTTTGTCTTGCTCGTTGATTGGTACTTGCCAGTATCCCGATTTTAGATCCAAGGTTGAGAAGTACTTTGCTCCACGTAATGCATCTAACATTTCGTCATTCTTGGCAATGGGAAACTGTATCTTTTCGTGACTGAGTTGAGCATTCCGTAGTCCGAGCAGAATCTTTTTGTTCCTTCCTTTTTATTAGTAGGATTGGTGAAGCCCACGGGCTATATGATCTTCTGATTACACCTTGATCGAGCATTTCTTGTATTTGTTTGCTTGCTTGATTTCGATCGACATACGGCAGAGGTCGTAATGGTTGTATCAGTTTATCGACTGTGGTTTGAATATAGTGTTCCACTTGCGTATTGATACCAATATCTAAATCTTATTTTGAAAACATATCTTGATATTTATGCAGTACTGTTGCTAAATACGCTTTCCCTTCTTCATCAGTAACTGATTTTTCAAGATCGATTTCGGTTGGTAACTCGATATTGTTCCTGTGCTCCGTTTGGCGTATTATCTGCTCTTGAAACTGTTCGATATTGAATCGTCGTTGCTCCATTTTCCGTTCTTGCACTTGTGTGTCTACCATCGGTATTATATTCTACTTTGCGTACCAGCGGTTGATCTTCGACGATCTCCATTTCTATCGTGTTTAGATTGCATACTGGTACCATGATGTTGCCTTTTCGACTTTGATAACACTGTTTGGTATTGCTAATCCATTGCTAGTTTTCGTTAAGGGCTCACTATTATTGTGTCACCTTCGTTTACTCCTTCTGGTATTTTTGCTTCGATGAAATTTGCCGACCATGGTGGAATTATTTGTTTGTACGAGCATTTGCATATTTCGACTTATCTTTTATTCTTCTGACCGTTCCCATTTCGTCGACCCGCCAACTATGGGGTATCGGTTTACCATTCATTTTAATTCTCAGTTGTTGATAATCGATTACCAGCTCGAAGGCTGCCAAAAAATCATGTCCATATATCGCAATTTTTGGAAAGTTCTTGATTAAGATGAATCGAATCTTTCGTATTTTCTTTTCCACGTAGACCTGTACGAAGAAATAGCCCACTGCTCTTTCCGATAATTCTCCATTGAGTCCCACTGCGTATAACGCTGTTTCTCGGAGTGGCAAATGTTTGAAGTGTTTTTCATATTGTTCCTCGCTGATAATCGTGATTTGGGATCCCGTATCAATTAGTCCACGTAATCTTTTGTTGCCTTCTGGGTACGTATCGATATAATATATATATTGATATGACCGTTGGATCGTTGCATGGCTCGTGTTCTTGTAATTTAATGACTTGATTCACTTTTATAAACTGTTTTCTTTTCGTCTGTTGATATGTCTTCGATTTTCTCCTGTTCGTTTTGGAGGCCTTTTTTGTCGTTCTACTACGCTCGACTTTGATAATTGCTTTCTTGTTTCTTCATTTGATTGACTCGGTCGGTTCGGCACTAGTCTGTAACGATTTTGATTTGTTTTTTAGTTCTCTCTTGTGTTTTGACAGGGATTTCTTGAGAAGCATTGCTCCGTTTTATGACCCAAATTTCCACATGAGTTACATTTCGGTGGTGTTTGACTCATTAACGTTTGCCGAGCTTGTGGTTGTTGGTTTGGTACTGGTGTAACGAATCTGTTTTGTTTCGTAATATTTTCGGCACGTACAGGCCGTAGGAGGTGCGCGCTTCAATGCGTTGTGTCCAAACATGCGTAAATCATGTTTTGCTGCAAATTGCATTATTTGTGTTCTATATATATTTTTTGTAAATATTATCGCATTATACGAATATTGTGGTTGAACCAGTAATATAAAATCGCAAGTCAAAACATGACATTTTGTTATAAGGCGTATATAATAGTGGTTACAGCCTTGGTTTGAGAGTCATTTTCAGTCTTGTCTTCGTGCAGATTGCGTTTTCTTACACTAGTTGTGGGTTGCAATAAACTATAATATCTGTTTTCTACACTTAGCATTTATTTGCACGGAGTGCTGGATTGTAGTCGGCTATCTGTGCAGTCGGAAACCTTATTGCAGTTGCTACTAACGGGGTATCTGTACTTGCTGCTCTCGGTACGTCTGGTTCAGGCGGACGTTCGTGTGCACGGGTATATTTGCCGCGAACGCATGGCCTGATCAAAATAAACCGTAACTACTAGGTGTACATTTAGCCGGCCATGCTAAGTTCGCGTATAACGGACTCGACCAAACAACCAAGCAAGATTATGACCGGCTTGTTTCGAGCCTGGATGCCGCATTGATGACTGAAGATCGCCGCAGGTATCTCAGTGACAAATACGATATCCGCACACAGGGGTGCAGTGAAACTGTCGGTTGCTACGCTAGATCACTAACGGAGCTGGCACAGTCGGCTCTAAGCTATATGACAGTAGAAGCGGAGAAACAAACGAATCTGCGCAATAAATTTATTGCCGGCCTTAGACTTCAAATTCGTGAAGAAGTTAAGGTAATGGGCGCTAAAACGATGGCAGAAGCAATTTTAGCGGCAGAGCGAATTGAAACAAAATTAAATTCCGCAGCTGGAATCGCTGATACTGCCGCAACCGATAAAACATGCATCAATAGTATTAACGTTCGCGAACAAGGCGGAACTTCGATGTCAGGCGGACCACTCCATACACCTGCATGGGCACATGCTATCGTAAATCGGTTAGACAACTCGGCGCTGTCAACGCAATTACTCGCACGACAAGCAGCCAAAACATACGAACAGTACCCAGCCGAGGGAATACTGTTACACATAACGCCGGTGCAACTGGTTACATGTATCCGCGGCAACAGTATACACTGACTAACAGGCCTATTTGCCAAATCTGTGGTCGTTCGGAGCACACGGCATTACACTGCAACAAAAATGCAAACGACAGAAGCTACTGCCACTTTCATCCAAGCAGTGGACATCGAGCCTAAGACTGTCGGACTCGTCAACGAATAGATAAAGATAACAGTGGAAGGTACTCCATCCGGCCCGAAAACCTAAACAGGAGTGGCAATTCAAGAATGCCCGCAAGTGCTAATGCCATACACGCTTCGTCAGCGCAGCAGGAAAACGAACAAACACAAGATTAGGCAGATGAACGATCTAACGGACTTCAAAATGTATTGCGCATACCACCGTTTATAGGAACATTGGTCGGACGGACTACGAAGTCGTCTTGGTGTCGTGTATCCCAATACGATACGGCGCGACCACAGAGCGGCAGTGGCGCATCGGACAGCGGCATTCTAACGTTAAACGCCGCGTCTGCCGAACGGTCGAACGCGGGGACATTCGTGCGTGCTACGAGGATTTCGCAAAACGCCTGTTGTCGTCCAAACTACGACGATAATAAGCTGCATGAAAATAATATCGTTGAGTACGTTGACCAAGGCTCTAAGCCAACGGTACCTGAAGCCGCAAAGAGTATTGCTATGTTAACAAACCGCGACGACGACACAGGACGGACGATGATTTCAATTAGAGACACGGAATCTACCTCAGATTATCAGATGCAAGGATATGGACATATTCGCTACACAGGAGATAGCGCAGCATCATGTTCAAATAGCTCGACATCTCGTACTTTGGATGCTAACACGTGTCAGGTTCCACTTGGAAGGTGCACTTCTCAACAAGGAACAACCGGACAAATACCAGAGGCGAACGTTCGGCAACAACCTCGCATCAACGTAACCCCCCCTGAAACGATGCAGCCTCAGGCTATCAGGCACATATTCGTCGGAGACGAACATCTACAGCGAATGAACAGTAGTCCGGGATCTTTAGTACTCTGGAAATACGGACTCCGACTTGAAACCGTGGACGAACTCCTCGCTGGTGCTCTACAACGCCTGCCCGGTAGACCTAGTGAGCGAGTGATTATTACACTGCATGTAGGTGCTAATAATACAGTAAGTAACACGGGCGATGCGGTACCGCCTGGCGTATTTGACCGCCTTATACGGTTAGGATTTAGCCGTGTATTGGGAATGCTGCACACAACTGAGCACAGCGTTGAATGTGTCTACTGGTCTGGCTTAACACAAAGATGCGATTTACCACAACTAGTTCGTGACTGCTTTTCAGATCAAATACTATCGTGTGTTCAACAATCTAATTCGCTTCGGCCAATTCGGTGTCAGTTCTTGGAAAACGATGAGCTATTTCTGGAACCACAAGGATATCTGATCCGCTGTGCACCTTATTTAACAGATGAAGCTATGTTTCTGCTTGGCGAGTCGTTGTCTTTCCGAGTACGAAGTTACGCAACACCACAAATGCGCAACCACGCCTACACTTTACCTAACGGTCCATTAACATCTCGGAATATTCGTGAAACAATAGCACAACGCTTTCTTTTCGACGAAAACTTGCCAGATTATTGGTCTCTTCCTGAATATCGACCTGAACCGTTGCCTAGGCCTTCGACGAGGCGGCAACATCATATGCAACTGATGGTCGATGAAATAAGAGCTGAACGAGAAATGGAGGAAGATGAAGTAAACGAATTAGAGAGGCAACAGGCCATACGGGACCAAGTGGCTGAAAGAAAAGCGGACTGCAAACGGTTTCATGCCGAACCAATCCTGATAAATCATTCGCAAGATAAAGAAACACCAGAAAACAAACGCATGACGGATCGAGTTCGGGATACTTTAGCTCGGTTATTACTGCCACCGATCTTGGATGTACGGGAAAGCATTAAAGCTAAGCCGGGCAGACGGCACTCGATAGGCCATAGCCCGACGAATCATGGAAATATCGAAGAAAAATCTGAAGTAACGCGGTTAAGTTCGCGATTAACTCAACCCAAGAAAGACATGCGCTCAAGGTCAGCAACGTCTGGAGCAGTACGCGCGAGCCGAGGAGCGAAAGTGACGTTTACAGCAGGGTTATGTATCATGACGCTAGTTTTGTTACTGGTATATCCTGTGCTTGGCCGTTACAGTCACCCAAATCCTATGGTGTGTCAAACAGGTCAGCATAGTCAAATATGGCGAATACCACAGACAATACACTGTCACGCTTCGAAACTCAACAACACTGATGTCCCAATTGACGCAACCTTGCGGTTGTACAAGCAAAATATGATTCAGTATGTCAGCGATGCCTACTTATGTCATAAGGTCACAAGTGAAGTGCGAACGTATACGTACTTCTTCGCAGATGAACATTTCAAAGAAGCGAGCACCAAGCACGTGCCAGTGGGCGGAGATGAATGCCAGAGAATGAAAGACCAGAAAATCTGTTCCGAAGGACCGCTAATTCAGATAGGAAATATCTGGACAAATAACAAGAAATTAGAATGGTCTTATCCCGGTGGCGGTATCCATTGCTGCAAATGGAACACTTTTTCAGTGACAAATTGCTTCCTATCACTAGCCAAAGTATACAAACGTCATTCGGAGCCACATCCTGAATCAACAGTTGGATCTATTTCACATTGTTCATACGTCGCTGGCGAATGTGGTATCCAGGACGGAAAGTTCTTGCTGTGGAAACCAAATAAAACAGAACAGTGTAACATTGTTCCTTGGAAAGAAATGACTGGGAAATTGACAAGCACTCACTGGGTTTCGGACGAAGGTACTCTTGCCTTAACGTTTGATTCTAGCAAGTCAGGCGTAGACTGTGCAGGAAATCATGTTCAAATAAGTGATCAAGGTATACCATTTCTGGTTCTTCATCGGACGTTGAGAGCGCACGTACCGTTAGAAAACATACGTATGAGTGCTGACAAGCTACGAAGTAATAAAGTACAGCAATACCGCAGACGAAGACGAACAGTGGACGACACTGGCGTTGTCACATCTAGGCTTTTGGCAGCAAGCTTGCAAGCCCTAGAGCTCCATACACGACAGCTGATTTCTTACTCATTCCAACAAGCGATGACTACTACTTGTAACTTAATGGACGCTGTGTCAGAAACGACGCAAGCGTTTATCATAGCAAATCCTACTGTTGCGATGCGCACATTACTACAACACAACAACATCTTCGCAGCAACGAGTGGAAACATTGTCGAGGTATGGCCGTGCAAACTATTACAGCAAAACGCATACAATTTCTTGCCAATGAACGGAACTTGCACAAACAATATACCCCTTCGCTGCGAGTTATACAACGCCACGCGACACGGATATTTGGATCCTACTACAAATATCATCTATGGACAATCCGCGGAAACTGATTGTAATTATCGTGAACGCATACCGATATCATTGCCGCAAGGATCATTTTACTATACACGTTCAGGACGTCTGATTGCGATAAAGAATCCGAGAAACCTATCTTCATTCGTTACAAGACCGAAACTCGAACTGCCTAAATTACTTTTCCATCCAGTAGTTATGTACCACATAGACGAAATTCGTGGACATATATCGTTGAATGATATTTGGCAATCATACGATCAGCAACAGAAAATTTGGAGTAGACTTGGTATGTCAGGCGAAACAGAAACAATAGAGCAAAAAGCGTCGCGTACCGCAGCCGGAATAGTAAGAGCGGGCTTGTTTAGCTTCCTAGCCGGATTTGCATTTGACCCTGCGCAAATATGGATATTTGCTTGTTGCTCTTACGTTACCACAACCATTCTTTGGCGAACATGCATCAGACGCCTGTTATCAGCTCACCTAAAACGGGCCGTGCTTAAGGTGCAAACGGTCTTAATACCTAGACTGGCTAGAAGCAGTCCAACAGAAAACGAGACACATTCGATAAATGTACATACGACCGAAGGTCAAAGCGAAATCGACCTAATGGCGGCAAATAAATGGCGAGACGTTGGTGAAAACGCAGTTGAATTCCAACCATACAACCTCGCTTGTTTAGTCAACGTCCAGAACATTGATGGAAGTTAACAGCGTCGCATTCAATGCTCTATTGGATACTGGAGCCCAGATTTCGCTCATATCCGCAGAAGCTATGGAAAAGTTAGGCTGTAACAAACAACCAAATGATGTGAATCATTACAGCGGTAACGACTCTATTCGATCGGCTTCGGGCATATTATGACAACTATTGGCAGCGTGGAAGTTATAGTACATTTTTGTGGTTCTAATTTTAAAGGCTTGTTAGCCATCGCACCGACTTTGCCTTACGAAATAATAATTGGTAGAGATTTGCTACGCCAAGCGGGTGAAATCCGAGTCGATTATACCCAAGGTACGTTGACTATAGGTGGAACGAAGCAAGAAATCAAAGGCAATTTTCAAGGCGAATCGGCACCTAAATACGTGACACTTATCGAAAACATGTATCTGCCGGCAAGAACGGAGGCAATTCTATTTGGGAACAGTACCATTACTGGTGATCAAGCCAGTTTGTTGGAACCTATTGGTAGTGACAACCCGTCAGAAGCTCGACATGGTTTGGTACTGGCACCAACTGTGGTACTGAACAATGGTCGGAATATGGTTCCAATCCGGGTACTGAATATAGATAATTGTCCAATAAAATTGTACAAGGGACTTAGGATAGCAAAACAAACGCCGTTGACGTCGTTACAGGTACAAGAAATTGATAAGCAACAAGATTCGCTTTACGTCGCAGTAACAAAATTGTGTAATAACAATAATACTGATTCGATTTCCGAGAAGTTCAAAAACTTAGACCTTTCGGATTGTTCTTTAGGTGAAGACGGCATCGGTAAACTACGCCGAATGATGAACGAATATAGCGATATATTTGCGGTAGGAGATCATGACCTTGGCAATTGCACCAGAGTTTATCATGTTATAAATACCAGTGACGCGGTACCGATTCGTCAAAGACCATACCACACAGCCTTCGCTCTGCGCGACGAGGCGTCCCACCAAATTAAAGATATGCTTAAAAATGGTATAATCGAACCGTCAAACAGCCCGTGGGCTTCACCGATAGTGCTGGTTCGAAAAAAAACGGTAAATGGCGCTTCTGCGTTGATTATCGAAAACTAAACGCGGTAACCATACGTGATAGTTACCCAATGAAGAGAGTGGACGATGTCATGTGATGACTAAACAAAGCCAAACATTTTTGCACGCTAGACCTGAGGAGTGGATATCATCAAATTCCAATGCATCCGGACAGCAAGCATAAAACAGCATTTATTTCGCTTGATGGTTTGTACGAATATATAAAGTTACCTTCGGCCTAAGCAATGCTCAGGCAACATTTAGGCGACTCATGGAAAACGTTTTAGCTGGTCTGGACTGGAAAATATGCTTGGTCTACCTAGACGACATACCGGTGATTGGTTCAACACCAGACGAATTGCTTTCACGATTGCGCTTAGTATTCGATCGCCATCGCGTAGCCGATTTGAAGCTGGCGCTTGAAAAATGTCATTTCGGCAGAAGCACTGTGCTTCTCGGACATATACTTTCAGCGGTCGGAATTGCGCCGGAATGTGAGAAAATTACGAAAATAATCAACTGGCCTGTTCCGAAGTCACCGGACGAAGTTCGCAGCTTTATCGGGTTGGCAACGTACTACAGGCAATTTGTTTGGTGCTTCTCAAAATTAGCGACCGCACTTCGTGCGTTATATAAAAAGAACGTGAAATTTCATTGGACTGAAGAGTGTCAAACGGCATTCGATGCACTGAAGAAGGCGTTGTCTACAGCTCCAGTATTAGCATTCCCGGATTTCGATAAACCATTCGTTGTTCAAACCAACGCAAGCAATTTCGCACTCGGAACTGTCCTGAGTCAACGCCTGTCCGACGGTAAAGAACATCCGATATCGTTCGCCAGTCGAATGTTGACAAAAGCAGAACGACGGTATGCGGTCATAGAACGAGAAACATTATAATTTGGGCGATACAGCACTTTAGGCCATATCTCTACGGCCGGAAATTTTCAGTGGTTACTGATCATCAGCCATTGAAATGGTTACTAACCGCAAAAGATCGGCATGACCGACTTTGTCGATTGAGTATCACACTTCAAGAATATGATATGGAGATTGTTCATCCTCCAGGTAAGGAAAATTCCAACGCTGATGCGTTGTCAAGACCAGAAACTGTTGATTGTGCGCTACCAGATACAACGGTTATGCCTTATACAGCATGCACGGAATTAAATAGAAGTCGCCCGCAGGACGTTTCGGTAGTCGCTACGGTGGAACAACTAAAACCCCTAGTACAAGACGTCGACAATATGATATCCATGCAGCAACGGCAAGCGCAGGACGACTTTTCCGCTGAGATAATCGCCGGTCTACAAAATGGAGATAATAAACACGATGACTGGATGCTTCGTGACGGACTTTTATTGCGGAAGTCATCTGTTCGTGGAAGGGAACAATTGTATATTCCACCAAGCTTGCGTGATGACGTAATGAATGCTTGCCACGATCACCTGTTTGGCGGACATTTGGGAAGTCGAAAAACTTACGGGAAAATTGCGGATTGATACTATTGGCCCACGATGTACGCAGATGTGAAACGGTGGTGCGCATCCTGCAACGCGTGTGCGACCCGCAAGAATCCTCCATCCTGGACGGTACCTCCGTTACACCCGATTCCGGTTGTAGCGCCATGGTATCAAATTGCATGCGACATAGTTGGACCATTACCGCAAACAAAGAATGGTAACAAATACGTTATAGTCATAATGGATTATT
>JASANE010019166.1:0-33048 GCA_030248225.1 Trileptium ribeirensis
GATGATTTAAACGTTCCGACGTCTTCTTTAAGAAGATAAGTATATCGTCGATATAGCAGACACAGAATTTCCGACCATTCCGCGTAAGACCTTTTCCATAAGGCGTTGGTAGGTTGCTGGAGCGTTGCATAGTCCGAAAGGCATAACTTTCCATTCATAGAGCCCTGAGTAAGTGATAAAGGCTGTTTTTTCCTGATCAATCTCGTCCATAGCCACCTGCCAATACCCACTCATTAGATCTAGTGATGTGAAGTAATTGGCTTTTCCCAAGACGTCAAATAAGTCGTTACAGTTAGGTAGTGGATAGATATCCTTTTTAGTAATTCTGTTAAGTGCTCGAAAATCGATGCAAAATCTGGTTGTCCCATCTTTCTTAGGCACCAAAACTACTGGACTTGACCAAGGAGAACACGATGGTACGATAACCCCCGATTTTTCCATCTTAGCTACGTGTTCATCTATAATTTGTTTTTCAGCTTCTGAGACAAGATATGTTCTACATTTCACCGGACCATTGCCTTGAGTGTTGATGCCATGTTTAACGATTTCAGTTTTTCCTAAATCGTGATTAGTTTGCGCAAAAACATCTCGAAAATTAGTAAGTAAGGACGTTAATTGCCGTTGTTGAGCTAAATCCAGTTGACTACAACTTACTATTTTATTATGTAGTTGAGTCTCAGTTCTTTGTTTCCTGGGTTGTCGGTTACCCTGAATAGTAGCAATAACGTCATGTATAGCCGTTAACCGTTCGTTCTTATCAAGTTCAAAGGCGTCCGCTAAGGGTGTATTTTTATAAAGGACTGTTTTACATGGTTTCGTGTTATTAAGAAATCAACATACCCGTTATTTGCATTAGTTAGTATTGAACACGTCTCTAGTGTCGTTTTACTAAGTTTTTATAGTGCGGTTGTAAGATTACAGTTTTATTTTGTATTAAACTTATGTGGCATTGTGGTAAATAAACCTCAGCTTGTGGTGGAAGTACTACTGTTTCGGTAGCTGTGACAGAGTATGGATATTTTGCTTTTCCGATATTTACTTAGGTACCTGGTACCTGTAGTTCAGAGTTTTGAAAATCCACTGTGACTTTTCCAAGACGTAGCTGAAAATCGACGCCAAGTATGCAATCATACGGACAACAATCGTCATCCGCAATTGTAAAAACGTGTACAAAAGTTTTAGTACCTATTTTGATGTGTATTAACATAGTACCATGGAATCGTAGTTCTTCCCCCGTTAGCGATTTCGCTGGAACAGCCGGGAGTGAAGTTTTTGGACGTTTTAACTTAGTAAAAGTGCTATGAGATACAATAGTATGACTGGAACCTGTGTCCCATAGCGCCCATGTTTCGGTATCAAATAATGAGACAGGGATAACAAAGGTACCAGCATCCAATCCCGCTATTGGCTTAGGTGGCCAAGTATCCATTTCAATAATTTCATCTTCATTTATATTTGTAATGCTTTGTTGTACTTGCTCAAGATTATATGTCTCAGTGTTTTCGAGTTTAATTAATTTAGATGATGTTGGCTTTCTGTAAGTGTCTTTTGATCGATAGCATATCTTAAGTAATTTCGTAATATAGGTGTAAATCGAGTACATAGTTTGTATTTGTAGGCGAAATAAAGTAGCGCAAGCATAAGGCCTATGCAAGCTAAAATGACAACGATATTAATAAAAACTTGGACTGGTCCAGTTAGTAACCCATTAATCAAATCTGTTACACTCGTGGCTACGCCGCCTATTACATGACCCACTGCGGCTCCGTACCCTTCAATAATGTGACCTAATTCATCACCTGTGCCTCGTAGTACATTGTATACTACATCCGGATCGCACGATAGTGCGGCCGTGTAGTTAATTAAACGATCTAGTCTAGCAATAGCAAGGCGGAATCGCGTGTCACTATTGCCTGCTTGATACAGTAGTTTAGTGTATGCAGGCTTCCAAGTGGTGATAAGTTCTGTAGTTGTAAAAGAAAAAGGTTGCCACTTGTGAGTCCAGATTAGGTCTACTGCTGTTTCTGTTACATGAGTTTTATGGCTATAGTTTTTGCCAATAACCCAGGTTTTACCTACTTTATGTATACTTGGTATTACGTCTGAACATGGTACTGTTTCAGAAATCTGTACTAGGTCCTGAGTACCTGGAAGTAAAAACCAAATTTTATCGTTATACTCAACTGGAATATATTCATAGCAAGTGTGATTTAATTTGTGATCCCAGTGTACTTTAGTTATGTTGACAGCTATGCATTCATAAATAAGTATAGCCTCGCCGGAAATTTGCACGAAGATGTCATCTCGCTGTAAGAATGTTCTCAGTGCTATAGTTGGGTCAATTTTTAGTAGTTGTTGAACGATATGTAGTAGTCGTTGTCGGTTGGCGCAAAGTTCACGCCATACTGCTGAGAAGCGTTTGATTTCTAGCTCGAGAAGTTTGTTCTCTAAGTAGTTAAGTTTAAAGTTTACAGGATCTATATTGCTATTTGATAGTGGGGTAGGTTTCAGAATTATATTTTGTTTTTGCGTTAAGTATTGTGGTAATTCGGTACTTAAGAACCTAATTGCAACTCCTTCTTCACTAAGATACGTAGTATTATGTGTCATACAACCCTCACTTTGAAGTATTGTAGTAGTTAGTGTAAAAGCACCTTGTACATCATCTACTATGATGTGTTTACCAGCTATTTCTGCTAGATGTTTGGTCTTATACTGGTAGCTACAGAAAGGCGTATTAAGTAAGGTTTCCCACACATAAGTTGCTTCCTTAGTTATACAATAAGTTTGATTAGCGTTACAACTCGCGACGTCCCCTAAATGGGTGGTTAGTAATTTCCCATCAAATGTGGCCATAGTCCCATACTGTAGAATTAGATTATTTGAGGTTTTACAATAATCATAGCAACACCATCTGTAGTTTACATTGAGGATCTCTCGTGTTGACCACATAGTTTTATCTGTTTGAAATAATGTACTATTTTGATACCTATGATCTTTATTTGCTTGGTAACAGTCCTGATAGTTTATAGAACTGAGTGTTTTCTCATTTAGTACTATACCCTTTGAACCGAAAAATCCCATGTTTGTACAGATTTTGTGTGTGACCAGCGTACATTTGTACACTGGAAATAACACCGGTTCAGTTCTTGGTACAAAAAGTTCTATTTCGTGTTTTGTAACTCTCTGCGAAATTGGAGGTACGCAGTGCACAGATTTGGGTAACGTTATCGCATGAACCCTAGCTGTGTAATCGCAAATTTGGTAGTTATTAGGTTGAGTGATACTTAGACTCACTATAGATAAACTGTTGATAGCGAATATTAGTAAGTAAAACCATAAGTATACCATAGTAATCATAGTACATAATTTGAGTGCGCGAAAAGTCATAGAGGTGCATAACTTAAGCGTAGGCAGCGGTGTGATTAGGTTTACAAAGTAGGGAAACTTGGTTTCTTTAAGCCTTTCTAGTTGATCTTTAAGTGCGTCATTTTCAGTTTTTAATTTTTCAGTAGTTTGAATTGCATTTACATATCTTCGCTGTGCAGAGGAAGAACGCTCACGCTCCCTAGAAGGCGTTCTCGAAGGTGTAATCGACCTGCGTGAATAATCTCGCATACTAGGTTCGCGGTAATCTCGCCTAGCCGTATCCCGATAGTCTCGCGTGTTTGTGTTATCATAGTCTTGCCTACCGCGGTCTCCATAGTTTCTGAATTCACTATAACCCCCATAGTTACGATCGGGTTTATCAGGACAGGTGTAACTGTGATGATTTCGGCGACAAAGTCACACCGCACGTTCCCAGTTGCGGGAGACCTATTCCTAAAACTCATGCGACTGTAATCTGTAAATCGGGATGGCCGCCTATAATGACCACCACCACGGTTCTGAGTTCGAAAGAAGCCGTCTAGCCGTCGGTGGAGTCGTTCGATTTCTAAGCCATAGTTAGGAGATTCAGTGTTTGTGCGGTTAACTTAGGAGTTGACGGCCCCAATTAAATCAGTTTGGGAGTCAAACCTAACTTGCTTAGTTTTGTTGTCATTAAGATGTGATAGTAAAGTGGCTTGGTTATCGGCCAGTTTAAGTAAAGCTTGTTTTATTCCATCCAACTATAGCGTGGAATCAGATCCCTTAGCCCCTTCATAAGTCTCAGGATTAGTTAGCAACCTAGTTTGGGCATCGTCTTTCTCAGCTAACCTGATGGCTTTTTCAAGGCACTTAGGTTCTTTAGACAATAGAAGCTTTTTAAGTCGCGGTAGTCTAAGCCCTTCAATGAAGAACTCACATGCAAAAGAGTCTCTAGTGTTAGTATCTAGCTCAGGCCATGCTCCGCGTGCTAAGACTTTAATAGCTTGCCCGAAATCTGTGACTGTTTCGCTTACTAGCTGCTTCCTGCGCATAAGTTCATTACGCTTAAATTTCTCCCCCTCAGGAGCCTGTAGCGCATGACATAGTTCCCTTATAAGTGACGCATAACTTCGTTTAGTCGGTTCAGGTAAACCCCTATAGTACTCTAGTGCGGTACCACGCAAGTATGCAGGTAATACTTTAAGTTTGCGAGCCTCGTTCCAGTTATTAGCATTCGCGATTAATTCAAAAAGCTCATACCACTGCTTAAAATCTTCCCCTAATTTACCATAGTAAAACGATAAGTCAGCTTGATATGAGGGTGTTGAAGTGATATTGTCTATGTCTATGACTTGCTCTTGTAGTGTGGCAACAATCTCATTAGTTGCTGTTTGACTTTTGAGTAGTTCAGATATGTCTTTATTTTGTTTCTCAAGAGCCCGTAACATGCTGTCAGTTCGGTCTTTAGGTGTAGTACCTGAAGCGCCTGGGTTAGCCATTAAATGTGTTTTAGTGCGTATATGTATTTAGTATTCCACGTTAATCCTCAGTATTTTATCGCTTGCGGTTACTGACCTTACTGCTCTGTATAGTTGGTCCTGGCCTTGAATGCTTGGTGCCGGGGCGCTGTGAAATGGACAAGATCTGTCCGAAGGCAAGTTAACAAGGAGCGTGTTCCGCTCGACAGATATGGGACGAGTACCGCCCGAAGGAATATGGAAGGTGCGAGGTCCGCACGACGGCAAATAACAGAAGGAGCGAGTTCCGCTCGAGGTGTTGTTGGTGGGAACGAGTACCGTTCGATGGCTCCCGTAGGCGTCGGGAGAGCTTCCGGCACAAGCAAGAAGGCGTGACCAAGTAGGGTGAGCTAAAGTGTCAGTGAGTGACGCGCTAAGTTAGTGATGCCCTAAGTTAATGATGCCTAAAGTCTATAGTAACTGTAGTGGCTACGAAGTGTGCCTCAATTTGAGCTTAGCAGTTTAAGTACGGAGCTTACAAAATGCTTAGTATATGTGGGTGGGTATCCAAAGTCCTATTGTAGGTACTAAGTGTGCAGCTAGTAAGACGATGCACGCAGTTCTCTGTGAAAGATTGCACGCAGTTCTCTGTGAAGTTCCGGCACGCAGTTCTCAAATGGTCCGACCTCTCCCCAGTACGACCTCCAAAAATGTACCGCTCCTAGTGAATCTGACAAACGCGCAGCGCGACAAAGTCGAAAACAATATTAGCTGTTTGAACAGTCAATCCTGTAATTGAGAATAATCGAAAAGTCATTAAAAGTATGAAGTATAATTACCAAAAATTAAACGCTGATTCCACACATGAATGATGACCGGCTCCGAATAACAACCCTTCCAAAAATGTAGAAATACATCATCTCCAAAACGTAGTAATAGATCATACAGGCGAAAACAAGTAAAAATCATCATTCTTTCCGGAACGTCGTCTTATATACCAATGCCTTGACGCTGGGAAAATAGTTAGAACCATCCGTTCTTTCTCACTATTCTTTTATTCATACTAATAAAATATTTTAATAATAATATTTATAATTTTTATAATAAGCTCAACATCAGAAGTATGAATCACTTCAATATATTTCATACATATTGAGTATATTTTGTTTCATTAATATAGCATAGTGGTTAGTGTACCAGACTCGCATCCGAGCGACCTAGATAATATCTGCAGTTGGAGAAAATGTTGGTTCACGATACGCTTTGGTTTAAGAAGAAACTAGTTAATTCACATAAGCAACCGATACGCAAATAGATAAAGCATTGGGCTGGGGCGCATGTGTTTGTTTCTCGCCCAACGCGCACTAGAATGTGACATTCTCTTATGGCCTCTATGTTAGGGAAACAATTTTAATTTGGGTCTAGTGGCGGGTGCGTGATGACGAAGGGATATGAAATGTAATCGGATTCAAACCCACAACCTCCCGCCTTTGAATCCATTAGTAGGCACTCTACCGACTGAGCTACCACTGTCCTACTTCACAGCTGATATAAACCGCTATATTCTACACGCAGTAGCGGGATAGTGTCTAGGAGTATAAAGTTTTGTTGATCTATTTTTACGACCAATTATGACAGAATCATCCCAAACTGCAAAATAATTGGAGAACACATTAAAAACATACTTCTTTATGAGGATGGATATTGTGAGCAAAACGTTATAACGCGAGTGATGAATCACCCACATACTAATCATCTTACAACGCGTTTTATCGAAATCAATGCAAATTTTGCGATGCCCTATAAATACCTTTACATAATAAATAGAAGTTGCAGCCAAATCTTAGCTGACGGCAGATACTTCCGCAGGACATCATAAGCAAACCATAGTGAATTCGACTTAATAGGCTTCTATTCAATAAAGTCACATACATTTTGCCATCGATTATTTAAGAGCAATATAGTGTGCGTTCATTTTGTCATATACGATATATGCAACATCGCATAGTATCACATATATCCTATGACGATAGCGACAGTGTAATGTTTTAATACCGATATTCAAGAGTTGTATTTGGCAGCTAGCTAGTTTCCCAGCGCCAAGTGTCGGAAAGGAGTTTACTACTAGTCTCGTATCGCATGTCCGTCCCCCACTTTTACAATTCGGAAGGATGATATGTTGTGTCAGAATCGCGTAGGTATTGCTGTTGTTACTATACGTTGTGACTGACTGGCGGTGTTTAGATTAAAGTTGACAGTATGTGTGCTTTTAGGATGCATACTATGTGAAAGATATTTTTCTAACGTTGGTTAAACTATGAGATAGAAAAAGACATGTTGCTGGACTAACATCCGTGTATATTTAGAATAGAGGTGCGAATTTTGGCTTAGTGGTCCGGCCGTCACAGTCCGGGGTCGGGCCGAAAAATTTCGGGTTGTTCTCACCTCAGTCAAAGGCCAAATGAATAACATAGGGCTCAATAATCTTGGGGCCTTTTTAAGAATTTCTTCTCGGGCTAATTTCAAAAATGCGTTTTATGTTTATATAGTTTGTAAGATATATATTGAGCTTGCCTACACCCGAAAATTTAAAGCTACGTGCCAGGCCAGGTCAGACTGAAATATTTGCAGCTGCGGGCCATGACCGGGCTGACTTAAATTTCCAACGGCCCGAGCCGGGCCGCAACATTTCGGCTGGTTCTCACTTCTATTTCAGAAGCGTGTGATACATTTATTGGGATCAAGTTTTCACTGTGCCTCTGTATCAGTTCCGTGTGATATGAATACTACTGAATTAATTGCTATCTCAGATTTTTTTATGAAATAATAAGTTAATAATATCCTGCTCTGTATTTAGATTAAGTGATTACAGTTTGTTTAGTTAAATTCGTAATACATATTCATAATTTTGATTGATCGTAATTATACGGTTGGGGTTGTTTTATATGCTTTGAAAGCAGATAGCATGTTGCATTATCTTGGTTCTGCTTTCCCGGGAAGCATATACTAGAATGTACGTCGCTTTAACTTTAATATTATTTAAAGCTGACTGTTACAATTTTTAGCATATTTCCAATATGATACAAGCTATGCCATAGAAATGAAACATATGAGGCTGATTTTGGCGCTAGGAAAGATATAATAAACGAATTAGGTAGGCAATCACTTATACCTAAAAGGTCTTTTTCGGCGAATTTTCACCTGCCGTTACACTTGGTCTCAATTTAAATACTTGAAAACAAAATTGGCAAAAACTGAATTCGAAACCTTGACGCTTTGCGTCGGCGTTGTAAGCATCAGCTTGGACATAGCCAAAGGCACAACAAGGAAACCATGCTCAAACATAGTGCAATTATTATATTTCTTTTGATTATAGCATTGAATTTGATGGGTATTTTGTGGAATTAAATTCTTAAAAGGTCGAACGATAATCGAGATTGCGGCATTAAAGAACTTTCGAAAGAAATTATTCAAAATCTATTAGGATCTCGTTAACCACATCATTATCGCTATTATATTATTTTTGTGTTCCACCGAAATTTTGTACGGACCACGCCTGTGTTGCTAAAATACGAATAGAAATTTGAAAGCAGTACGGTAATAAAATCCTTCTTCTACGATGAATGAACAAAATTACATTGTAGAATGGGGAATAAAAAGAATAAAATATCAATAATCTAACCGGCAATCGATTGGGCAACCACGCTTGTGTTAGTAAAATACGAATGGAAATTTGAAAGCAGTACGGTAATAAAATCCTTCTTCTACGATGAATGAACAAAATTACATTGTAGAATGGGGAATAAAAAGAATAAAATATCAATAAATCTGACCGCAAATCCATTGGGCAACCACGCCTGTGTTAGTAAAATACGAATGGAAATTTGAAAGCAGTACGGTAATAAAATCCTTACTTCAAGATAAATGAACAAAATTACATTGTAGAATAGGGAATAAAAAGAATAAAATATCAATAATGACCGGCAATCGATTGGGCAACCACGCCTGTGTTAGTAAAATACGAATGGAAATTTGAAAGCAGTACGGTAATAAAACCCCTTCTTCTACGATGAATGAACAAAATTACATTGTAGAATGGGGAATAAAAAGAATAAAATATCAATAATCTAACCGGAAAATCGATTGGGCAACCACGCCTGTGTTAGTAAAATACGAATGGAAATTTGAAAGCAGTACGGTAATAAAATCCTTCTTTCTACGATGAATGAACAAAATTACATTGTAGAATAGGGAATAAAAAAGAATAAAATATCAATAATCTAACCGGAAATCGATTGGGCAACCACGCCTGTGTTAGTAAAATACGAATGGAAATTTGAAAGCAGTACGTTAATAAAATCCTTCTTCTACGATGAATGAACAAAATTACATTGTAGAATGGGGAATAAAATAATAAAATATCAATAATCTAACCGGAAATCGATTGGGCAACCACGCCTGTGTTAGTAAAATACGAATGGAAATTTGAAAGCAGTACGGTAATAAAATCCTTCTTCTACGATGAATGAACAAAATTACATTGTAGAATGGGGAATAAAAAGAATAAAATATCAATAATCTAACCGGCAATCGATTGGGCAACCACGCCTGTGTTAGTAAAATACGAATGGAAATTTGAAAGCAGAGATTACGGTAATAAATCCTTCTTCTACTATGAATGAACAAAATTACATTGTAGAATGGGGAATAAAGAAATAAAATATCAATAATCTAACCGGAAATCGATTGGGCAACCACGCCTGTGTTAGTAAAATACGAATGGAAATTTGAAAGCAGTACGGTAATAAAATCCTTCTTCTACGATGAATGAACAAAATTACATTGTAGAATAGGGAATAAAAAGAATAAAATATCAATAATCTAACCGGCAATCGATTGGGCAACCACGCCTGTGTTAGTAAAATACGAATGGAAATTTGAAAGCAGTACGGTAATAAAATCCTTCTTCTACGATGAATGAACAAAATTACATTGTAGAATAGGGAATAAAAAAGAATAAAATATGAATAATCTAACCGGAAATCGATTGGGCAACCACGCCTGTGTTAGTAAAATACGAATGGAAATTTGAAAGCAGTACGGTAATAAAATCCTTCTTCTACGATGAATGAACAAAATTACATTGTAGGTAGGGAATAAAAGAATAAATATTATCAACCGCAATCGATGCCCACGCTTGTGTTGACGAATTTGAAAAAATAGAATGAGGGAATAAAAAGAATAAAATATCAATAATCTAACCGGCAATCGATTGGGCAACCACGCCTGTGTTAGTAAAATACGAATGGAAATTTGAAAGCAGTACGGTAATAAAATCCTTCTTCTACGATGAATGAACAAAATTACATTGTAGAATGGGGAATAAAAAGAATAAAATATCAATAATCTAACCGGAAATCGATTGGGCAACCACGCCTGTGTTAGTAAAATACGAATGGAAATTTGAAAGCAGTACGGTAATAAAATCCTTCTTCTACGATGAATGAACAAAATTACATTGTAGAATAGGGAATAAAAAGAATAAAATATCAATAATCTAACCGGCAATCGATTGGGCAACCACGCCTGTGTTAGTAAAATACGAATGGAAATTTGAAAGCAGTACGGTAATAAAATCCTTCTTCTACGATGAATGAACAAAATTACATTGTAGAATAGGGAATAAAAAGAATAAAATATCAATAATCTAACCGGAAATCGATTGGGCAACCACGCCTGTGTTAGTAAAATACGAATGGAAATTTGAAAGCAGTACGGTAATAAAATCCTTCTTCTACGATGAATGAACAAAATTACATTGTAGAATAGGGAATAAAAAGAATAAAATATGAATAATCTAACCGGCAATCGATTGGGCAACCACGCTTGTGTTAGTAAAATACGAATGGAAATTTGAAAGCAGTACGGTAATAAAATCCTTCTTCTACGATGAATGAACAAAATTACATTGTAGAATGGGGAATAAAAAGAATAAAATATCAATAATCTAACCGGAAATCGATTGGGCAACCACGCCTGTGTTAGTAAAATACGAATGGAAATTTGAAAGCAGTACGGTAATAAAATCCTTCTTCTACGATGAATGAACAAAATTACATTGTAGAATGGGGAATAAAAAGAATAAAATATCAATAATCTAACCGGAAATCGATTGAACAACCACGCCTGTGTTAGTAAAATACGAATGGAAATTTGAAAGCAGTACGGTAATAAAATCCTTCTTCTACGATGAATGAACAAAATTACATTGTAGAATAGGGAATAAAAAGAATAAAATATCAATAATCTAACCGGCAATCGACTGGGCAGACCTTTAATATTAGTCGTCCACGATATGGCGATAGTTGCACGCTTCGTGTTTTAGATGTCAACATCGAACAGCACAGAGATCTTCTATTCTTGCTACGAGATGCTAGGAAGAAACAACTGTCATAAGTAAAATGTTTTTTATGCTTACTGACCGTAGTGGCCGTGAAAACTGCCGAACGGCATTTTTAGGCCTTCGGGTGAGCAGCTGAGGATTATCTCCGCCGGTCGGCCTTTAAGAATTTCCTGCTATTACCGGCTGCGAAACCTGCCATTGACAGATTAAGAGCGTTAGTGAAACCCGCCAGCAATCCATCTCAGAATTATCCATTTTGTTATGAAACAACGCTCAACCACTGCCCTCTCTAGTTGTATTTTTGTTCAACCTACGTGGTGGACTGGCTGCGGCAGTGATGTGATAAACTTTGATAGAATATCATCGTAACTATAGCTATAGTGTATCCGCTACCCTAATGCTCATCGAAATTTGAATTTTACATTATATTACATTAAGAATAAATAGTAAATTTGATTGCTTGAAAATATGATATAGATTTGTGATCTCAGAATTAAGCGTTTGTAAACAGAATCAGTTAAAACATAATGTTCGTTCATATATTAGCTTCACACATTAAAATGAGGACAATTCATTATTGAGAACAGACTATAACATATACAAGGCTATGCTCATATAAAAGGTGCTTAAGAATTTTGTTTCAAAATGACCGTAACTTTTGTTGCATAAGTCAAAAACTGGAATTGTACACTGTTGGGGAACCGGATGCGATTGAGTTGAATTGTCGCCGAAAGTATGATTTTTCGACATAACGATATTTATTCACGACTGATTAATTAAATAGTAACCGAAATTATAAAGTAAACAGGGTTTTTCGATAACAACATGGATCATATCACGATTTAAGACAGACTAATCAGAAACAGGAAAACAGATTGTTTAAACCCCGACACAACTAACAAGTAGATCATACAAGTTATAAGCAACGGTATGCTACAGAATCAATCAACTCAAATCTTCAATTATCTGGAGCTCGTGTTTTCAAGTCAGCAAGACTTCTCGATAGAAAAATGACATGGACAGCATAGCGTCGTAACAGCTGATGTACGAAGAAAGTGAAACAACTATCTCCTCCATAGAAATTGAAAATTGAATATTAGCCTACCAATTTGCATATGTCACAGTGAAACGACACACCCGAGAAAAAGTGTTCTCCCTCAGAACAAAATTTTCGAAAATTTCAAATGTCATTGGCAACCAACATCCGAGAATGGAATACCCATTCCGGATAACGATAAAGTTACCCTATCGCACGAAGAGTCCGTCGGCATCTTTGCGATACCCTATATTCTCCGTCGTGAACGAGTAAGATACCATGCGCAGATCCGGCAGAATCGCTGCACACTGTTTATACAGCAATCGGAACCCCCGATGGTTGATGTGGAACAGGTCGTCGTCCGCATATGTCGCTCGCAATCGTCGAAGGCAGGCTGCAGCTTTTGGGAGTTGTGGGTAACCGCGGGGAGGGCAAACATCGCCTCAAAATGGGCGAAAATGGATAACTGTTTATTGCCATAACGCTCCGTCAACACATCGACGACGACTGAGTAATTTTCCGCCGTTAGGCGGTACCCATCCACCACCCGCAGGGCATCCCCCGCCAATAACCCCCGCAAATATTTGAGTTTGTCGACTGATGAGAGCTCGGAGTGGTCGTGGATAGTGGACGAAAAACTGTCCCAAAACTCATCCCATTTCAAAGGATCCGCCGAAAATTTCTTAATTTTCAATTTAGGAACCTTCACCGAAGCACCATGCCCCGCGTTGATAGACGAATTCGCCGTTGAATTGTGAGCTGCCTCGGGGGATGCCTTGCGGAGCTGGATGCCGAAGTAGAGAGCTTAGTAGTAAACTTAGCGACTGTATCTAGAATTTTCTCATCGATTTCAGACGCTTTTTGGATGTCTTCTGCTATGGCCGCCTCCGTATCTAGAGACAAGCCGATGTCCTCGTTAAGCGTTTCCAGCCTAGTGCGATAATCGTTGAGCTTAGTGACGCAAGTTGGAGCCGCCTCGATATCGATTGGGCCTACCCCGGCTGAAGGAGGCTCAGCCCGTTTGACTTCCTTGGTGACATTGGCTAGAAGTGCACCTTTTTGGTGCACGCGAACACTTGCCTTTGCTGAAGCCATTTACCCCAAAAAATGGCTGACGAATGTTATAGGGTGGGTGGTAACGTAGTCTCCCAAATACTGGGAGTGGAAACTATCAGAAAGAGATCCACGTCATTATCAACCGCCAAAAACCCTACTTCACAAAAGCCCGTAAATAGTTCAGTCACAGTGTCGAACTCACCTTGAAATTCGAAAAATGTCTAAACGATGTCACTGGTATCGATAAGGTTGAAGGCCCATGTACACTGTTGGGTGGACTGGATGCGATTGGGTTGAATTCTCGCCGAAAGTAAGATTTTTCGATATAACGATATTTATTCACGACTGATTAATTAAATAGTAACCGAAATTATAAAGTAAACATTAGTGGTTTTCGATAACAATATGGACCATATCACGATTTAAAACAGACTAATCAGAAACAGGAAAACAGATTGTTTAAACCCCGACACAACAAACAAGTCGATCATACGAGTTATAAGCAACGGTATGATATAGAATCATTCAATTCAAGTCTTCAATTATCTGGAGCTCGTGTTTTCAAGTCAGCAAGACTTCTCGATAGAAAAATGACATGGACAGCATAGCGTCGTAACAGCTGATTTACGAAGAAAGTGAAACAACTATCCCCTCCATATAAATTGAATATTAGCCTATCAATTTGCATATGTCACAGTGAAACAAGAGGAATTATTTTTTTTTGTTTTTTTTGCTGGAATTAATCAAATTTTTAATCTCAGAAAGGGATTTTGTAACAAATTTTGTAAAGAATAATGCTAACTAGGGTTTAACAGGGAAAGCCAAAAATTTAGCCAGGGGGCATTTTGGCAGGGACCCACTGAGGGGCACCCGTTTTTCTGCCAGGAGGCACCTTAAAATACCAGGCCTACCACCCATACCCAACTTTGGAAAAGCCAGTTTAGTGGTTTGTATTTGCGTCGCTTACAATAGAACATCTCAAGTTTTATGCCCATAACAGAAACACCAGGAGTAGTAAAAAGCTATTGTTAGTTAAATTCATTTTTGAAACGTAGATAATATTTTTAATCTTAAACAATGCTCTTGAATTGTGTAGTATTCAACATAATTTCATCTTTTTAAAACTGGTAATTATCTATTTAAGTCAAACTCATTTGCTACTGAGGAGACACAGTTTCGATCGAAATTTAAATGTCATCGGCGTCGGGAATCAAAAATCTTTAACACCACATTGGACTAAAAAAGCTGTTGTACGTTAAATAATACAGCTATTTCTTAGTAACTCCGTAATTCCTCTCTTGCTAAATGTCCAACGTCTTGAATTTAGTGCACTACTGATACTACTGGCTGGTACTCAAATGCATCTTTGATTGTAAAAAATAGTCGCGTATTATGGAGTTAAAATTCTATAAGATGCTTTGCATGAATCAATGATTTGGGCATAATCTCTAGCAGTATTTAAAGGAATTCGATTTGTTGCTATTTCCAAAGGTAGGGTATTGGTAATCGAATGGTCTAGACTTATCATAAATACCTGCCATTTCAATTATTGCTTCTTTTTTGTGTGTTACGTTACGTTCAAGGCTGGAGAAAGTAATAAACTACACTAAACTAAGTTATATGGATGCTTACTAGCTTCTGTGTTAAAACGCAATTTTCTCAGAGAGTGTTGTCTTTGACAACTCGCATAAAAGAAGGTATATGTCACTTCCCAGCACTCCAAGGTAAACCCTTGGGCTAAACTTAGAAAACAAGTCAGCGATATACTCTTCTATTACGCGCTCTTTCTGTGACCGTGTAGTGATAGGTGTGTATGTATTATTATTAAAGTCCCTAAGTTGCAGTTAGGGTAATGATCTCCCGTTTTATGGCAATCGCAGCCAGAGTATATGCATCATGTACGATAAAATGCGTCCGCATGGTACTAATTATGTCACGCGTTCAAATAGGCTAGCTACTGTGTCATGCAAGCAGTCCAGCTCGATTATTAAAGTTTTGAATAGCCTTGTTAGGCTATGCGTTTGTCATCGACTGTCTAGCCGAACTGTGCTTTTATCACGAGGCGTTCAGCTGAGTCATTATAACTTTTAAGCCTGAAACTATTTTCTGCTAGCATTGCGTTTTGTTATACGTATTTAAATAATGCCGCAAAGGCGGCATACTTCCTAAAACGTTAATCGTATATATAAAAAACATATATATATATATATATATATATTAGTGTGAAAATGCTATTAGAACGAAATGCTATTACACTAAGCACAACAATAAATAAAATTTCTCAATTGACGGTTCAGCATGAGCATGCGTTTGTCACGCAGATCCTAGCTAAACTCCCTTTTTGTCACGTGAAGACTAGCTAAGCTATCAAAATGTACCATAGTAGTCCAGCTAAGCTATAATTGACTTGGAAGAATGACATAATTTGGCCCTGCCGCATGCATGTTATCGTAAATGATACATTACGAGGCACAAGCGCAAAGGCATACCAGTTCCGACAAGTAAACTCTCTTTGCCTTCCTAAACTGTCTTTACACTGTTTAGGTCGTACCCATTTTACAGGTGGGTACTCTGAAGCAACGTAGTCTTTAGTGTCTGGCCCAACAAGATTTGGAGGACAGGCGGGCTCAAACATGCGACCTCATGATTGTGACACCTCTGCTCTAACTACTGCACCGCAACACTACAAACGACCACAGATATAATTGTATCGTGGATAGTTCCGTTATATAAACAATTCTTGCCATATCCTATCATATGTATTTATTTATGTTTTATACCCAGCGCTACTGTGTTTTAAAACACTCAAGAGGTATACAAAGCTTTAAGATTGTTCTCATATTTAGAATTCTAATAATTTAGTGCTAACTATTCTTCTATATTTCAGTGTTTTTAATGATTTAACAATATTTATTGATTTCAAATATTTTATTCCCGATCTAAACCTCATGTCTGCTTTAACATCTCAAAATCTAGTTTATCATTTGCTACTGTTCATTAATCTGATAGTCTTAATTGAAGGTAAGTAATTTTAGTTTCCTACAAAATGTGTGGGACAATCGCGAGCGATTGATTCGCACCATACCATTATTTAAACATTATTATCATATTGTCGCACAAGTACTGTTTGCAGCTTTGCAAAAGCTACATTATATTTAATTCAGTATCGTAATAATCAAATTAATTTGGGCCGAAAAAACGTTGTGATTCAGTTTAAGAGTATATCTATCATACATGCTCATAGGGAGACGGTGGTGAATTATCCTCCTCAAGTTTGCCGCCTCGAAGCCTCGATCCTCCTGCGGCTCCGCACCCCCATCCCAAACCCGGGTAGAACATCTTTGGGTAAATTCATTGTCAAGCTAATTTTTGCATATAATGTAGAATTTTTACGCTAATACAGTCTGAGCTGATTATTGTTTTTTAGTTTATAATGAACTGTTTTATACTGCGGATATTAAATTGAAAAATTAAATTTTTTAGATTAAATGGCATTGACACCGAAGGGCGTGAATGAGATTAGAACATATATTTATACTTTTTAGACATCCCTCCTCAGTTGACAGTCTAAATAAATAAAACTTGGCATTGAACTTCAGTATTTTCGAGTAATAAAGTAACCAGAATATGCGTTTCGGATGTAGCCACATAATAAGTGTAACCCAATTTTTCATGCATATTTGTCCTCGGATTATTAACTAAAAGATAGGCATTTGTGTTAATTTTCGTTCCCTGAACCGTTTCAATCATGCTGAGGTTTTTCGTCCAAGATAATTGGGGATAGGGCATGGCCTCGGTGCACACCGCAGTTACACTTGTGTTAATTTTGGTTGCCTGAACTGTTTCAATTATGCTGAGGTTTTTCGTTCAAGATAATTGGGGATGGGGTATGGCCTCGGTGCCCACCGCAGTTACACTTGTGTTAATTTTGGTTGCCTGAGCTGTTTCAATTATGCTGAGGTTTTTCGTCCAAGATAATTGGGGATATGGCATGGCCTCGGTGCACACCGCAGTTACACTTGTGTTAATTTTGGTTGCCTGAACTGTTTCAATTATGCTGAGGTTTTTCGTCCAAGATAATTGGGTATGGGGCATGGCCTCGGTGCCCACCGCAGTCACACTTGTGTTATCTAGTAAAACTGATAACCCAGCTCATCTTAGGAAGTCTTGTGCGCTCACTTATTGAAATAGACCTGTACTTACATAAACACCTAAAGTTTCGGGGCGAGACTTTTTCTTCTTTTTTATAGCAACAAAGGGCCGAACCGACATTTTTTGCAATTTCACTCAATTCTGTGCCGATTTTGCCCCAACTTTTGCTAATTTCTGCTAAATATTTTCGCTTCCAGGCTTCAGGGAGATAGCCCCCTTGCCGAACCCCTGACTCGGTTGGCATGTATGATATATATGATAATTTGTATATATATATATAGGAATGGCGTTAGTTAAATCAATGCAGCACCGGCAGTGAAGGTTAACGTAGCATTGTAGCATTTAATGAGAACTTTCCAAATGTCCAGTTGAAAAATATTGAACATTCAACTCTGATGTAGGCTGCTTTATAAAGCTCTTCGACCACGCACACGGCATTAGGTGTTCGTACTAATCTAAACACTGCCTTGGTACATGTATCATGAAAATTCACATGAATTAAAATTGTTAGGTCGCCTTTGGGAATTGATGCTGACATTTTGAACAGGAAATTTGCTTGTGTGACTCAACTCCTATTTGTCTTACTACTGCAAAATAATACATTTTTACTCTACCTGGCCATTCAATCTGCGAATTTGTGTTTATGTTTATACCTTTTGTAGGCTGATCATTGTAAGGTTCAGTCGCCGTCTTATAACTGTGGTCGTAATAGAGTGTTTTAACAAAAAAAGTGTTCCTGAAATCGAATATATACTATAAATGATAGTATCATCCCGGATACTTCCAACTACATTACATTTTATGAAAAGACATAACTGTCATCGTAACGAAGCTAGTGAATCGTGATTTTACTAAGCTTACTAGTGCTCAATATCGTAAAAGTTATAAGCTTAATGTTTAGCATAAAGATTATGGCTCGCAAGTAGTACGATGTATTTTAGTCACTGAAAGCTTCTTGCTGCATCACTATTGAGCATGATCTTGTAGAAACCATTTAAGACGGTGTACTGGCATTACTTACGCCTCAGGGTTTGCCAAGTACACTATCAGCAAGTGCGACAATGGCTACATTCTAATTATGCAGTGCTTTTAGCTTTGTGTTTCTTATGTTTTACAATTCAGCTAAACTCGTTGTATGTTCATTCTATATTAATGTTATAGTTCTGACTGATCTTTTGTACCAATGTAACATAATTACACAACTATTGGCTGGAGTTACTTTGACTAACACTAATTTACTTATGGTGCGTTTCCGCGATCAAACTTTTTGCTTAAATTTCAATCTGAAAACTACAGCTCAAAATTTGGTTAAATTATGACTAAATTTTAATCAAAATTTAAATATAATTTGTAACCGAAAAATCTGGTATGCTTGATTATGCTTGAAAATTTGAGGTCAATTTTTAATTCTAAAATTTACATTATCTGCTGATTGTCCGCCATTGGCTGAAGTAACAAGCTATAAAATTTTGAAATGTATTCATAGGTTCATATTCATAAAACGAGGATAATGTTTTCAAATTTTGAGCAAAAAAACCATAAACATGTGAAAGCAGTTTAAGGAAGTCAAATATGAGATATTTTTCGCTTCATCAAAACTTATTGAAAACTGCGATTTCAAACATGATGGCTTGTTCAAATATGAAGGCTTGTTCAAATATGATTGCTTGTTCAAATATCATGGTTTGTTCAAATATGATGGCTTGTTCACATATGATGGCTTGTTCAAATATGATGGCTTGTTCAAATATGATGGCTTGTTCAAATATGATGGCTTGTTCAAATATGATGGCTTGTTCAAATATGATGGCTAGTTCAAACATGATGGCTTGTTCAAATATGATGGCTTGTTCAAATATGATGGCTTGTTCAAATATGATGGCTAGTTCAAATATGATGGCTTTTTCAAATATGATGGCTTGTTCAAATTAATTTTACTAAAATTTATAATTTCACCAAAATACAAATGTAAATTTTAACTAATAAACGTAAAAATATTTTTTCAGGCAATCAAATCAGTGTATGCAACGATGAGCTGATTGGTCCTTGTCAATGTTGTCGCATGAAGTGTTGGTATGGCGAACTCGGCAATCATAATGTTAAATACAGCAATTCGTTGCCTAGGTCGGTTGAAACGCTGGTAATTCTTGACGGAATCAAAGCTTGTGCAATTGAGCATTGTACAAAGCTATGCGATGCATCGGCCGAATTGAGAAAAATATTATTTTCTAAAAATAATGTAATACTTTCGTCAGATGATTACGAAAGTCATCCTCGTGTAGGGAATTCAGACATTGAATGATATTGTTTAAAAAAATTTGCATCGCATTTATATACAACTGTTTTCACATCCTACACCCTTTTTGTGGGCTTTATAAATTTAAAAGTATATTGAGAACTTGAGTTACATTAATCTTTGCCCAAATTAACATGAATTATAAATGCGCAGGGTTGGTTCCTTAGTAGTTCTACCCAATTCCCAATCTTAAAACAGATGTATGAATTTAAAAGTATATTGAGAACTTGAGTTACATTAATCATTGCCCAAATTAACATGAATTATAAATGCGCAGGGTTGGTTCCTTAGTAGTTCTACCCAATTCCCAATCTTAAAACAGATGTATGAATTTAAAAGTATATTGAGAACTTGAGTTACATTAATCTTTGCCCAAATTAACATGAATTATAAATGCGTAGGGTTGGTTCCTTAGTAGTTCTATCCAATTCCCAATCTTAAAACAGATGATAGTACACACACACAATCATGATTTTGTAATGTACGCTGTCAAGATTTGCGATTCACTATTTCACGAATTACTATTGCAATTTAGAGTCCCTTTTAGCTGAAACTCGTTTCATAATCAATTTTTTTTGATCAAGAACGTTTGGCAAATGTTCGAAACATACATGATATATTCATAAGATTAGTAACAACAGAAATGTGTCCTACACAGCATGTGATCTGACGGAAAACGGGAAAAACGTGTAAAAACAAAACGTATAAAATCGTTAAAATGTACCGGTTTGCGAAGTGCTTGCGTATATGACGTAGCTCCAGTTCGTATTCTCTAAACAATGAATACCAATGACTAAATTGTGAATGTCATGTTTTGGAGGATTCAGTTTGTGAATTTGACAAATGAACAGCGACGTTAGAGTCCACTCGCGCACAAACAAAGCCCCTATTTTATTCTTAGTTAATATTTATTTATTTGTCATATAAGTATTTTGCGGCTGTTATCAATAAACTGTTATTGTGAATGCTTCCGGGTAGCATTTATTTGTTACATTACAACTAAACAAAGATTTTTTTACGTGTGTCGTCACAATTAACGGTTATTCCAGTTGACATGCTCAAATTTTTTGATCAAAATTTGAGCTCAAATTTTAGTCAATTTTTTTATCAAAATTTAACAGCATTTTTTCTTCATTTCTGGTAAGGTTGATTGTGTAAATACTGTTCAAACTTTTCGAAGATATCAATTTAACCAATCACCAACGAGATGTAGTTCCTCAAAAAGTTTGAGCTCTAATTATGATCTCAGGTTTTGATATATAGTAATTTGCCATTAAAAATCAATGTCTAATTTTAATCAAAATTTGAGCCAAAAATTTGAGCGTGCCATCATGCCTTTAGGTTATAATTGTTACCAAAGACATCAGAACAAAAAATGTAAACAACAAATCAGATTCTTCTCCTCCAGAGTTCTAATTCGTAATTTTCTGCCATAGCAGCTGTGAGCCAAAGTTTAAAATACTCCAAAAAGTAAAGTTTTCATCATATCAGTTAAGCGATTCCCTTGTGTTGGTTGTGAACGAAAAGAGCTATTTAACTCGTTAAACACGTTAGTGGCTTCATTACTTAAACCTAAATTATTTGCCGTTGGTCTCTGAGGATGCCGCGGGGGGGGCTAAAAGACCAACTTTTGTAAAAGATTTCGGGTTGCCGAACTATTTTAAGGTGTTTTCAACTTTGGTTCGTAGATCTGAGGTACTTAGGCCTCACAGTGCGTAGGTTGACTAAAAGGCGGACATATTTGACTTTTCGGGTTGCCACAACGCCTATTTTTGGATATGACCCAAAGTAAAAAATACTCTAAAAAAGCAAAATTTTCAACATATCAATTAAGCGATTTTTTATTCGGAGTGAAGGAAAGACTATAAATCTATTTAACTCGGGAAACACGTTATTGGCTTCATTACTTAAACCTACATTGTTTGTCGTTAGTCTCCCAGTGTTTCGCGGAGGGCTAAAAGGCTGATTTTTGTGAAAATTTTTGGGTTGTCGGATACGATAAAACCAAAGGTGCTGTATTTTTGTACCCCACACAGCAAGTGACTTGAGTTATAGCTTAAAAATATATTAGATGACCCGATTACAAGTATTGTTATATTTATGTATGGGTATAATTGATACAGTCAACTTTATAGGCAATATGGATAGCAAGCTTGGGTTCGTAAACTGCGTTCTACAACCGTCCAGTTCATCGATGCCCTAAATGTTTGCACCAAAAACTTAAGATACCGGTCGATAATTTTTATAAAAAATGCATTTGATCCTGCTTTTCGTGCTAAAATTATTCAGGTCCCTTAAAAAGGAGTTGTAACGTGTAATGAAATTTTAAACTGTTTTAAAGACTGTTTTACAGATCGCATAACGTTTGTTATGCTTTCTCACGGCTATCGCCTCTGGAGTGCAGTAACATAGTGTTGTTCTCGCTCCAAAGCGATTCATTCTTACTTGATGAGGTTAAGCAAATCTAAACTGCTAACTCTATCGAGATCGCAGAACGTAGTAAAGCATTGGTACACCTACGCTTTTTGCGTGAAAGCCAATCAGCTCTCGATAGCATACGCCAATATGCTATACGTGGATATCGAACAATACCGCACAAGTTAGAATCAAACTAACACCGGAAATAAGTTTCTCATGCCACAATACCTCCAGGTGCAAGCTATAAGCCTCCCAGGGCGAACTGTAAAATTAGGAATTGTGGGTCGATGAACCATGGCGGCGCCATACCCCCGTACCCATAGAACCATCGATCGCAGAACAAAATCAACACCAGCAATAAGTTTGCCATGCCCGGAAACCCCCAAGTAAAACTTTTCAGCCGCGCAGGAAGTCAGAACAAATTTTCGAATTTTTGGTCGAGGAACCACAGAGGCACTATGCCTCAAACCACACAAATGCAGAACCGGAGTCATAATCGAAAAACAAAAAAGAGGCATCAGCATTTATCATTTTACTATGAAATAAAACCAACCAGAGAAAAAATCGAAAGTTAAGATAAAATAATTTTGCTTCCGTGAAATGTACTAAAATGAAATAAGAAACCTTTATCTTGCTCTCTGACCCTGAACCATGAGGCGTCATACCTCCTTCCCATTGAGCCAGGGTCACAGAGCAAAACCAGCACCGGCAATGAGTCTCCGATGCCCGAAAACCCCCCGGTGAAACTTATCAGTCGCAAAGGCGTCTGAACAAATTTTCAAATTTTGGGTCGGGGAACCAATGGGGCGCGATACCCCCGTACCTTAAACCCCATAAATCCAGAACCCGAGCCTTAATCGAAAAACAAAAAAGTGGCATCGGCATTTATCATTTTACTATGAAATAAAACCGACCAGAGAAAAGTTTCGAAAGTTGAGATAAAAATAACCTTGTTTCTGCGAAGGGTGCTAAAATGGGGCAAAAACCCTATTCTGAGCTCTGACCCGGAAACAGACCCTAAATCAAACAACGCTCGGAAATGTAAACGGTAAATCGATTTTTCAAAATTTAGTGTACAACCGAGTAATATCTTTTGTGGTTACATGCAGAAACATCGCACAACATTCGAAAAGAATCCTACAATTTCTAAATTGGTTTTGTCTCCTGTATGGTGCTGGGTAAGATGTAGTTGTAAGATGCGAAAAAAGCGTGATCTTAAGTTTTTTTAAACAATGTATCGGTAAATCCCTAAAGAAATTGATATTAGGCTATCGCTTTAGCTAGGAACAGATAGGATCGTAATTTTGATGTGATTACTTAAATGCAGCATAGAATTGTAAAGATGGATCTCATAACCAGGCCGGTTTTTGGATTTATAATGGGGCTAACATGATACTTTTGGTCATATAGGTGCAGCAATTCTTATCAGATACATTTCGGCAGCGCACTGAAGAACTTGTCATATTGTTGACAGCTGGTGTATATACTACAATTTTGTATCCGCACTAACGGGTGATATGTCAAATATCTGAATGGCGGCATTCTTTGACGAGGGTGACAAATATATCTACGTGTACATCATGCGTCGGCGTCAGTTTTTTGATCATGCGATATTCGCTTGCAACTTTTAGTTCCTTTGCTTCTGGAAATATATTTTATTTCAAGCTCAATAAATAAAAAAGATATAAATTTGTATAAATTTAATTATAAAAGTTGAGACAACTCGACTTTAAATCTGATATATTTGAGTAGTAGGCTATGTCATGTCTAGTCAAATTCAATTTGAGTCCTAAAAGAAAAGTTAAAAAAACGACTATAGCTTGACAGTTCTGACGATGTTCGTTGTTGTTTATCGAAATCTGACCTAAGTTTTAGTTTAATTTTTAAATAAATTTGTTCATACTGTTTTTGTATCAATTCTAAATTTTTATCTTTTGATATTTGCATTCTCTTTTCCTCTCATATACCTTTCTAATAAAAAACTGCAGGCCCAACTGCACTGAACGATGCTATCTAACTCGTTGGATTCAGTTTCCGTCAGATAATTTGTTCCTGGTCTTCGATTACTTTAGTAAAAATATGTTCAATTTTTTGATTTTGAAAAATTTTAATTTTTTAAATTTGGTATATAATTGAAGCTCGATCTACTGGTCTTCGATTACTTTAGTAAAAATATGTTCAATTTTTTGATTTTGAAAAATTTTAATTTTTTAAATCTGGTAAATAATTGAAGCTCGATCTACTGGTCTTCGATTACTTTAGTAAAAATATGTTCAATTTTTTGATTTTGAAAAATTTCATTTTTTTTTAATTTGGTATATAATTGAAGCTCGATCTATTTTATTTTACCATTCTATTCGTTAGTGTAATTTTAGATTTTAATGCTAATATATACTATTTCCTCGTATTATACTTCAACAGAACCATTCACGGCTATTGTTACATTTGATACATTGATTTTTAACTAATAACAAAATGACATGGAGACGTGACAAACTCAGATGGTGACATGGAGACACACACCGTGAATAACAGAATGGGTACGCGTCACCCAGAAATATGACTTTGGTTAACGACCATGTTGGTCGTTCCTTTAGAAATGCTGAGTTGGGAAATCATGTATATAGAAACATGTCTGGGGGACAAGTACGTAGGCCGACTCCGAAAATCGACTTATGTCATGTACTTGTAACTTGTGAGGCCATGTACCCGCCCTTGTATCTGGGAGGGATTTGACAAGAGCCTATTGGGAAAAAATTTAAGTTTAATTGTGAGCCCTGGCTAAGCTTGGTCTTAGTATTAGGCTCAGACTTTAGGTTTAAAGCCTTAGACTTAGGAAGACAAACATCATACTATTAGAGTACTAAAGAACTTGATACAACACACGAGGAGGACATGCCATGATTCTAAAAACCCTTCAAATTAACTCATGGTAAACAGCACTCACATAACCGTGCAATGATTGTAAGATAGCATTTTGTCCTGCCCTCACAAATTTTTTCAAGCGTACTGAGCACCCCTCCCTACACAAACATTTTCGATGGTCTTGCGTTTCCTCGCAGATATTTTCACGTTTGCGGCTGCTGAACCATTTGATTGGGTTGTTAGAAAACGTCACACGCAGATCATTTTTCACATATCAAAGTTATGTAATTCACGTCTCAGTACATAAATTTCTGTAAAGAGATGAATTTTCAATACTGTATCACAGCTGTGGTCTTTCCCAGAATTCCCCAGTTGAACAGTCATCAATGAAATTTGGTATCATTTTACTCAACTGGATAAGTCGTTTCAGACTGGTTATAACTTTGGAAATTATTTTTAATGTTTTAGGATACCAAAATCTTCAAACAAATTTTATCAGTAATCTATAATTTTAGTCACAATTTTGACACTTTTCCGCACAGTACAACTCATTTTATAAGGGAAAACCTTGTTCAACAGGGCACGACATTACATATTAATTCATGCGGCAAAGAGTTAAATACCATTCTAACCGTACTGACAATCCGAGTCTATGAGCGAATTGATTCATCAGCGAAGGAGTTAACTCGAATGAGAAATTAATGAGAAAGTGTATGCCTGAACCTAAGACTCAGCCTAAACCACGAACCGATCCAGCTAATCGTCACGCAATGCGACTCAACGCGGATCATGTGAGTAATATAAAAGGTTTAAACATTTATTGAATTTTTTGTAATTTTAGTACCCCAAAAATATAAAAAATGAAAATTTTCTAAAAACAAAATTGAATTAAAGTAAATTTTGTCCGAAAATTTGTTTTTGTCCGAAAATTTATTTTTGCCGGAAAAAATAAAATGATCGAAAATATATTTTCTAAATTGCTTCTTCCACGTGAATCGAAAAGTACTAAAATTTTACTATTGAAGATTTTCGGGTTGGATGATTATGGGAAAGATCGTATATTTTACAGCCTTGTATGTACTGTACAAAATGTTGTAGGATATATAAAATTATATATACGAAGGGCTGAAATGATCATTTGAAATGCGACAGAAAATTTCTGCTTTATTTTTATTTGGCACGTTTGTCCCCGCTGTTTGGAACTTTTGGCCCTCAGTAGTCGCGACCCCGAAGTATAGTCAGTCAGGGTGAAACCCATATTGTAAATTAATTTCCGAGGGTGTACACACGCATAGCTATTACATTTTTTCTCTACAATGTAGTACACACCCTTAGCTAACAATATTGCGCGAATTAACGGTAACGGACACCGTCTGTAGTTAATGTGGTTTATTAATCAACTATGCTGTGTAGTTATTTTTAAATTCTCGATATTTGTATCAGGCCATAATGCATTATTTACCTTAAGATGTGTGCACCTAGCGTCGAATTTTGTCACAGAGCCAATTCCGACCCGTGACAAAAAGCGTAGCCAAATCCGGCCTTTCTAAATAAAATAAATAGCTAACCTATTCTAGTATGTTTGTACTAGCCGGAAGCGACTATGTCTCAGGGTTTGATAGCCGGGACGGACTACCGAAAAAATATTTATTACGTTCAGTTTAGCCGATTGTGTTGCAAGGAAAATATTTAAGTCTGGGCCCAAAAAGCCAAGATTAATAGTAATTAAAGCAATACGCATAAATTCAGGTATAATAAATACGTAATTATCGCTATTTTCAAACTTTTTGTTTATACGCCTTTTGCAAGCCAACCTAGTAGCTATGTAAAGCATGCTCTTGCATACATGAAAGTTATGCTATTATCACTGGAGGGATGTTTTACGAATATATAACCATATGTATCACCAATTTCTATTTTTTCGCGATTTTCCATGGTCGTCATATATTTCTGCCTTTTAGAGCCGATTCCAGCAATTGTGACAATTTATCAGCCTCGCTTTACTATTAGCTAATATATTTTGTAGGGTCTGGCTCGGCCCCAAAAATGACACGCTCGCTAATCGAGGCTAGCCCAGCATGGCTTTAGAGCCGCAACAGACCGTGACAAAATCCGGCCCTGCCGCACACATCTTAAGGTAAATGATGCATTATTATTCAGACTTCGGCGGAAATGAAGAAAAGGCGAAAATTTAAGGGCAAAAAAAAAAAAAAAAAAAAAGAAGAGAAAAAAAACCAAAAACAAAAACCACACGAGAGAAAAACACACACCCAACAAAAAAAAAAAAAACAAGAAAAAAAACACAACCAACAAACACACACAAAAAATACATTTTATAGCTCTGTATGTACTGTACAAAACATTGAAGGATATATAAAAATTATATATACGAACGTCTGGAACTATCACTAGGAATACGGCAGAAAATTTCTGGTTTATCTTTATTATTGACGATGTTTGGGTTTAATGATTGTAGGAAAGGCGTGACATTTTATAGCTCTGTATGTACTGTAGAAAACATTGAAGGATATATAAAAATTATATATACGTCTGATACAATCACTTAGAATACGGCAGACAATTTCTTGTTTATCTTTATTATTAACGATGTTCGGGTTGCATGATTGTAGGAAAGGCCTGACATTTTACAGCTCTGGTATGTACTGTAGAAAACATTGAAGGATATATAAAAATTATATATACGACCTATGAAACGATCACTTCGAATGCGGCAGAAAATTTATTGTTTATCTTTATTATTGATGATGTTCGGGTTGGATGATTGTAGGAAAGGCCTGACATTTTACAGGCCTGTGTGTACTGTAGAAAACATTGAAGGATATATAAAAATTATATATACGACGTATGAAACGATCGCTTGGAATGCGGCAGACAATTTATTGTGTATCTTTATTATTGATGATGTTCGGGTTGGATGATTGTAGGAAAGGCCTGACATTTTACAGGCCTGTGTGTACTGTAGAAAACATTGAAGGTTATATAAAAAATTATATAAACGAACGTCTGATACTATTACTTGAAATGCGGCAGAAAATTTCTGGTTTATCTTTATTAGTGACGATTTTCGGGTTGGATGATTATAGGAAAGGTCTGACGTTTTACAGCTCCGTATATACTGTAGAAAACACTGAAGGATATATAAAAATTATATGTACGAACGTCTGAAACGGTCACTTGGAATGCGGCAGAAAATTTATGGTTTATCTTTATTATTGACCATGTTCGGGTTGGATGATTGTAGGAAAGGCCTGACATTTTACAGCTCTGGTATGTACTATAGAAAACATTGAAGAATATTTAAAAATTATATATACGAAGTCTGAAAAGATCACTTGTAATGCGTCAGCAAATTTCTGCTTTATCTTCATTACCTCATATCTTCATCTTCACGATTTTCGAATTGGATGATTGTAGCAAAGGCCTGACATTTTACAGACCTGTATGTACTGTAGAAAACATTGATGGATATATATAAACAATATATATACGAACGTCTGAAACGATCACTTGAAATGCGATAGAAAATTTCTGGTTTATTTCTATTATTGACGATTTTCGGGTTAGGTGATTGTAGGAGAGGCCTGACATTTTACAGGCCTGTATGTACTGTAGAAAACATTGAAGGTTATATAAAAATTATATAAACGAACGTCTGAAACTATTACTTGAAATGCGGCAGAAAATTTCTATCGCATTTCAAGTATCGTTTCAGACGTTCGTATATATATTGTTTATATATCCATCAATGTTTTCTATAGACAGCAATAGGTTGTAAATGTCAGGCCTTTGCTACAATCATCCAATTCGAAAATCGTGAAGATGAAGTATGAAAGGAAAGTTAACAGAAGCAGAAATTCGCTGACGCATTACAAGCGATCTTTTTAATTTCCAGAGATATCTTTTTTTAATATTCTTCAATGTTTTCGATAGTACATACCAGAGCTGAAAGTTAGGCTTTCCTACAATCATCCAACCGAACATCGTCAATAATAAGATAACCATAAATTTTTTGCCGGCATTCCAAGTGACCGTTTCAGACGTTCGTACATATAATTTTTATATATCCTTCAGTGTTTTCTACAGTATATACGGAGCTGTAAAACGTCAGACCTTTCCTATAATCATCCAACCTGAAAATCGTCACTAATAAGATAACCAGAATTTTTTGCCGCATTTCAAGTAATAGTATCAGACGTTCGTTTATATAATTTTTATATACCTTCAATGTTTTTTGACATAATATACAGGCCTGTAAAAATGTCAGGCCTTTCCTTACACTCATATCCAACCCGAACATCATCAATAATAAAGATACACAAATAATTGTTTGCCGCATTCTCAAGCCGATCGTTTCATACGTCTGTATATATAATTTTTATATATCCTTCAATGTTTTCTACAGTACATACAGGCCTGTAAATGTTAGGCTTTTGACAATCATTAACCCAAACATCGTCACTAATAAAGATAACCAGAACTTTTTAGCCGCATTCCTCTAGTGATCGTTTTAGACGTTCGTATATATAATTTTTATATATTCTTCAATGTTTGCTATAGCCATAATATAGCTCTATAAAAAAATGTTAGGCTTTTTACAATCATCCAACCCGAACACTATTAATAATAAAGATAAAACAAAAACCCCTCCTGCCGATTTCTAGTGATTGTTTTATAGGTCGTATATAGTATAATTTTCTATATATCCTTCAATGTTTTTGAGATTACATACCAGAGCGGGCAAAATTAAGGCCTTTCCTACAATTATGCAACCTGAACATCGTTAATAATAAAAAAGAGGAAACAATAATTGTTGCCGTATTTGCAAGTGATCATAATCAGACGTTCGTATATATATTTTTTATATATCCTTTTATCTTTAGTATTTTACATACAGAGTCATAAAATGTCATGTTCTTTTCTGACAATCATTAAACCAACCCAAACATTGTCAATAATGAAAGATAAATGATAAATTTTCTGCCTTATTTCCTAGTGATAGTTTCATATGTTCGTATATATAATTTTTTATATATTTTTCTTTCAATGTTTTCTTTGTAATATAGAGTAGCTATAAAATATAAATGTTTTTCTGAAGACAATTGAAATTAACTGAAATTGTGATAATAAAATATAAAACAGAAACTTGCTGATGCATTTCAAGTGATCTAATACTTTTGCATAGTGTAATTCTTATATATCCTTCAATGTTGATAATCCACACAGGTCTGTAAAATGTCAGAGTTTTTGACAATTATCGAGAACCTCAACATCATCAAAATAAGATACACAATAATTTTCCGCCGCATTGCAAAGTGATCGTTTCATACGTTGGTATATGTTATTTTTATATATCTTTCATGTTTTCTACAGTACATACAGGCTGTAATGTAAGGCTTTTTACATCATCCAACCCGAATGTCGCGACAATAAGATAAGCAGAAACTTGTGCATGATTCAGTGCAATTGCTTTTGAGACTTTGTGAGATGATAATTCTCATATATCCTTCATGTCTTTGACAATACACACAGGCCTGTATGTACTGTAGAAAACATTGAAAGATATATAAAAACATATACCACGTATCAAACGATCACTCGCAATGCGGCAGAAAATTTATTGTGTATCTTTATTATTGAAATTAGTGTTCGGGTTGGATGATTGTAGGAACAACCTGACATTTTACAGGCCTGTATGTACTGTAGAAAACATTGAAGGTTATATAAAAATTATATAAACGAACGTCTGAAACTATTACTTGAAATGCGGCAGAAAATTTCTGGGTTATCTTTATTAGTGACGATTTTCGAGTTAGATGATTATAGGAAAGGTCTGACGTTTTATAGCTCTGTATGTACTGTAGAAAACATTGAAGAATATATAAAAATTATATATACGAACGCCTGAAACGATCACTAGGAATGCGGCTGAAAATTTCTGGTTTATCTTTATTAGTGACGATGTTCCGGTTGGATGATTGTAAGAAAGGTCTGATATTTTACAGGCCTGTATGTACCGTAGAAGACATTGAATGATATACAAAAATTATATATACGAACTTCTGAAACGAACACTTGGAATGCGGCAGGAAATTTCTGGTTTATCTTTATTATTCGCGATTTTCGGGTTGGATGATTGTAGGAAAGGCCTGACATTTTACAGGCCTGTATGTACTGTTGAAAACATTGAATGATATATAAAAATGATATGTACGAACGTCTGAAACGGTCACTTGGAATGCGGCAGAAAATTTATGGTTTATCTTTATTATTGACGATGTTCGGGTTGGATGGTTGTAGGAAAGGCCTGACATTTTATAGCTCTGTATGTACTGTAGAAAACATTGAAGAATATATAAAAATTATATATACGAACGTCTGAAACAATTGCTTGAAATGAGGCAGAAAATTTCTATTTTATATTTATTATTGACGATTTTCGAGTTGGGTCATTGTAGGAATGGCGTGACATTTTACAGCTCCGTATGTACTGTAGAAAACACTGAAGGATATATAAAAATTATATATACGAACGTCTGAAACGATCACTTGAAATACGATAGAAAATTTCTTCTTTATTTCTATTATTGACGATTTTCGGGTTGGATGATTGTAGGAAAGGCCTGACATTTTACAGGCCTGTGTGTATTGTAGAAGACATTGAAGGATATATAAGAATTACGTATACAAAGTCTGAAACGATCACTTGGAATGCGTCAGCAAGTTTCTGCTTTATCTTTATTATTCGCGATTTTCGGGTTGGATGATTGTAGGAAAGGCCTGACATTTTACAGGCCTGTGTGTACTGTAGAAAACATAGAAGGATATATAAAAATAACATATACCAACGTATGAAACGATCACTTGCAATGCGGCAGAAATTTATTGTGTATCTTTATTATTGATGATGTTCGGGTTGGATGACTTTGTAGAAAGACCTGACATTTTACAGGCCTGTGGAATGTCAGGCCTTTCCTAAAACATTTATCAGAATGTTGAAAATTATAATATATGAAGAAAAGACCGCGCTTATGCGTCAGAAATTTCTGTCTATCTTCATTACCTTTATCTTCGTTGTTCAACTATTTTCCATCGGATGATTTGCAGGGTGACTTTTCAGACCGTATGTCTGTGTAAACATTGTGGTTTATAAACGCGAATAATCAACGTTCTGAAACGATCACTTGAAAATGCAGAAACTTGCTGACGCATTTCAAGTAATAGTTTCAGATTTTTGTTTACGTAATTTTTATATAACCTTCAATGTCTTCTACAATACTCACAGGCCTGTAAAATGTCAGGTCTTTTCCTACAATCATCCAACCCCGAAAATCGTCAATAACAGAAATAAACAAGAAATTTTCTATCGCATTTCAAGTGATCGTTTCAGACGTTCGGTATATATATTGTTTATATATATCCTTCAATGCTTTTTATATACATACGTAGCTGTAAAGGGTCATGCCTTTCCTACAATCACCCAATCGAAAATCGTCAAGATGAAGATATGAGGAATAATAAAAGCAGAAATTTGCTGACGCATTCCAAGCAATCTTTTCAGACTTCGTATATATAATTTTTAAATATTCTTCAATGTTTTCTACAGTACATACTCAGAGCTGTAAAATGTCAGGCCTTTCCTACAACCATCCAACCCGAACATCGTCAATAATAAAGATAAACCATAAATTTTCTGCCGCATTCCAAGTGACCGTTTTTTCAGACGTTCGTACATATAATTTTTATATATCATTCAGTGTTTTCTACAGTACATACAGACCTGTAAAATGTCAGACCTTTCCTACAATCATCAAACCCAAAAATCGTCACTAATAAAGATAAACCAGAAATTTCCTGCCGCATTCCAAGTATTAGTTTCAGACGTTCGTATATATAATTTTTGTATAACCTTTCAATGTCTTGCACAGACACACAGGCCTGTAAAATATCAGACCTTTCTTACAATCATCGGACCTAGTATACGTAACTGAACGAAGTA
>JASANE010019167.1:0-15335 GCA_030248225.1 Trileptium ribeirensis
GGACAAATGTTCATAGAAATTTACGGAAATTTTTGCAAATTCATTGTCATACAAAGCTCTATGTTGCAAAATACATTTCTACAGATCTTTGGACTAGCCTCAGATTTTTAAACTGAGCAAAGTTGATAGGCAGCCTAATTCGAAATTCGAAAAATTGCGAATAGACATACAGATTCAAAGCCATCGCAGGCTGGACATATCATAAATTACGAGCAAAATGTAATACTAGAAAATTTAGAGCTTCCAAATTTTAGTAAAATTAACTATATTTTAGTAAAATAGTAAACGATTCAACCATCGTGTGTACGTTTTAAAATTTAAATAGTTTTCCAACAATATTTAAATGCAGGTTTAAGTTTAATTCTGTTAATAAAACTTGGAAGAATCCAGCTGTGGAAATATATCATTGTACCTATGATTTCATCTTATATATTATCGTTTATTTTATCTTATCATATATCATTTTATCTTTAAATGCTTTTGCGTTACAATACTGTGCTGTATATTCTTACAGTTAGGTGCAAAATGGTCACAGTATTCCATTGGTTTTACTTCGCTGCTTTCTGTTATTTATACACGAAATTAAAAAAAATTTGTTTGATAAAAGTTTATATATTTTAATTGTCGCTTATCAAATTAAATCATCAACCAATAGTATTATAATAATATCGCTTTCGGTATCAGCTTTTACTCCAAAAGGTCTAAATAACATAGCCCCAGTAATAACAAGTTGAACCTTGCTGCCATTTACATTTGTAACATTTAAAACAATATTTCAAATATATATCATTAATATTGGTTTATGTTAAATTAAAGCTGCATGTTGATTCACAGCTGATTTGAGGATACAGTCTTTCAATGGGACTGTGCAGTAATTGCACTAAGATTCCCAGTTATCATGCACTTTCAAACAAAAAATCGGAAACAGTGTCACTGCTCGATAGTCAGTTACAAAAATGTGTCACTGGCTTATAGTCAAATTCTGTAGCTAAATCTTCATGTATAATAACTGAGTTGTTTATGTGCTGCTTTTTTATAATAAACAATAGAAAATCCTCACTAACGATTATTAGTGACGCGGCTCACTTCATCAATGTAGTCGACAATCGCTTGGTCGTTGACTCTTTGACTAACACAATACCTTACGTTGTACAACTTTCTCTTATTTAACAATGGAAAATGGTCACTGACTATCAAGTGCAGCAGCTCATTCCATTGATATAGTTGGCAATCACTCGATCACTGACTCGTTTGACTAAAATAACAGCGCGTTTTTGCGCTACTGTCACGTATTTAACAATTGAAAATGTTCGGTAATGATCATGGGCGGCAGTACGCTTCATAGATATAGTCGGCAATCACTCGGTCATGGACTCTTTTGACTACGACAATAACTTGTTCCTGTGTTGACTTCTATTGTTTTACAGTAGACAATGTTGCCTGACGTTCAAGTACGGCGATTCGCTTCATCGATATTGTTGGCAATCATGAGTCTTCGACTAATATAATAACTTGTTTTGTGCAAATTTATTTTATTTAACGATGGAAAATGGTCACGGATTATGAAGTGTGGCAGTTCACTCCATTGACATAGTCGGCAATCAGTCGGTCATTGACTCGTTTGACTAACACAATAACATTTTGGCGCTGGGTTGTCGTATTTAACACTTGAAAATGGTAGGTAATGATCAAGTGCGCCAGTTCGCTACGTCGATATAATCAGCAATCGTTCGGTCATTGAATCGCTTAACTAACACAATAACTTGTTTTTGCCCTGCCTTCTCGGATTTAATGATAGAAAATGACCACTGATTATCAAGTGCGGCAGTTCACTTCATCGATATAGTCGCCAATCACTCAGGTCATTGTCTTGTTTGATCAACATAATAACTTGGTTTTGTGTTGTTTTCTTTTATTTAACAATGAAAAATGGTCACTGACAGTTAAGTGCGGCAGTTTACTTCATCGATATAGTCGGAAATGACTCGATCGTTGACTCGTTTGACTAACACAGTAACTTGTTTTTGTATCGTTTATTCTTATTTAAAAATGTAAAATTATCGCTAACAATCCACAGTTCACTTCATGAATATAGTTGTTCATTCATTCAGTTAGTGACTTGTTTGACTCACAAAATCACTTATTTCTGTGCTGTTTTCGCTTGTTTAACAATGGAAAGTGGTCACTGACGATCAAATGCATAGACTGACTGCATCGATATAATCAGCAATGACTCGGTCATTGACTAGACATGTTTTTAGATCTTAGATTACATATACATTAACGGATACACAATATATTTTTTGCTCAATTCTTTGTGCATAATCAGGGTCTGTCAATGGTTAGTTTGATGGCTAGTATGTATGTGTAATCTATTATTTTAGCTGGCGTGACGTAGGTTATTAATATTTTAAAAGTAAAAAAAGTAAGCCCATTAGGAGTGGAATGCTACTAGCAACGACTCCGACGCATATATCTATACATATGGGTATATAAAGAACTCGTTTGAAACGGGTTACTGGCACGCAATTCTAGGAACAGGATACCAAGAATTATATAGGTATTATTATCATTTGAAGATAATAATATGTCTGCTCAAAACCAACGAAGTAACTTGATATAAATTTTGATTATAAGGGCTTTTTATTTTGAAAGCAATTTTTATGTTAAATTCAAAAACTCATTCTTTCTGTCTGAAGAAATAGGATCTGTCAGTTAACTCTAGCAGTTGTGTCGTGCCGCAGTGTTTAGAATCGGATGATTATCGGATTGATAACACCAGATACTACATCATTTCTGCTCTTCGTTTAATCCGAATTTCGTGTGCTTCCGCAAGATCTGGTTACTATGTGTAACATTGCGGGTGCTACTTGCGGTGGAGTTTCAACTTTACCTTCCACAATTGTTTGCTGTTAAACAATTGAGTATTGTGAACCCGGTTCTCAAATCTTGCCTTTCAGCTAACAATCAGGCATAGGGTGTAGTCTGGTAATGCATAACATGGCAATACAGTAGGTCAAATGCAATCAAACGCCCACAGTAAAAGTCTTTGTTACATAAATATACACGACTGTTATGAATCCGAAACATTATGTTATCTATCAATATCATTACAAGCACTGTGCACAGTCCGGTGTCGGATTTATTCCCGCTGTTTGCAGTTAAAATCATTATTCACTTTACACATTGTACTTTAACAGTTGCAATTTGTTCAAAGAATCAATACATATCAACTGGACCGGAAATTTTGCAAAGTACAATACAGTCGTTTAATTGCAGCAACGCCGGATATGGGTAACCAGGCCCATGCTTTTATAAGTTTTACGCCGGTTACCTGTTTACGTACGCAAAGTTAGGACAGCTATCTGTGACTTCATAGTTACTCACTGTTCCATTTCAAAATTATTGCAGCTAGTTGTGGCACAGCGCTTATTCACTAACCAATTCGGCTTTGTACATATTGCTTGCTGGTAAATAGTTTGTTTCCGATTTACATTAACTGCTGAATTATAGTACATTTCGCTCGACAGTTCCCATAGCTCACCATGTTTGGCAATATAATAAGTCTCGGGAAAATAATCTGATTAAATGCAACGAAATACTGAAAAATCAATTCGAAATCGGTCAAGAATCGAAAAGCCGTGAGCCGAAACATATTTACACATGATGATCAATCGATAGATGTGCAATGTTTGACAAAATAACGCCTACACAATGATTCGAATCCAGACTGTTTGATTGCAAAAGGATTTACACAAACCGCTACGGTTATTTAGTTGATCAATGTCATTTGAAACTTTGCCAAAATGCAAACGATAAAACTTACTGTTTTGAAATCCCAAAATGTGAAGTAAGTTTTAAACTTTTGTAGCCCTTGCTGCTACAAAAGTTTAAGCTAATGAAGTCTTCTAAAACACAGTTTCAAAAAATATTTCGCTCTTTCAGCGCATACACATCAATTATAAGAACACAGTTCTAACAGCAAAGGTGAGTAGATACAGTATCGTTTGCGTTGAGCTAAGCAAACTGTAAAATGTTACCTTCAGCCTGCCTTTACTCCTAATATTAATGTACAACATATATACATACTAATAAGTAAACTAGCATGCATTGAATATTCGATGTGTTTTTGTTTATCATTTTGCAGTATAAGCATACTTACGAAACTGGCATTTATTGAATATTCTATATGTTTCGATTGATCATTTTGCAGTCTGGTAGCAAATATAAAAATTATGTAAACTAGCGTGCGTTCAATATTCGATGTACTGTGGTTAATCATTTTGCAGTGTGATAGCATATATGCATAGTTATGTAAACTGGCATGTATTGAATACTCGATGGGTCTTGGTTGGCCATTTGGAATGTGGAATTTCATGATTCGATTGGTTAACGGCAGGTTTCTAGTACTGAAATACTGCTGCATTGATGAAGTATCATTGCGTAATGCGCAGTAAAATCTGAGCACGCCAACAATCCGATATGCAGAAGACTGACATGTTCACACTACGTTTTGCACGTGAATGAACTTAAAATATTAATGAGTTAATCAAAATATAGTGTACGTTCGACTAACCCTTTCATACACAATGGACCCTTCGTGCAGTGCGTAGGATTACGTTAAAATTATAACATTTTGTAGGCGCGTTGTTGTGCCCCGCTTTACGTGATGCCTTAAGGAATTAATAAACTACTTAGCAACTACTGTACGGAACTCGAAGCCAAGAAATCCTGACTCAATTCACCAAATTTTAACCATCATTAAACGAAATAGGTGTTAATTCATGCGCGCAAGATTAAGTCACTTTGTGCAGTGGTTGCATTTGGCACCAGTGGGCATCATTGCGTGAGTCACGCAAGGCGACCCCGCCAACCATCCTATTCTGTGATTACCATATCGAATCGCAAACCCTTGTTACGGAAAACAGGCTGAATTTCATTCGGTTTTTCGCTAACCGAAATTGGGCAAAATGAGATTCAAGTGCCAGAAATTAGACCTTGTGTTCGAACACAATTTCGGCGATTTCAGTTTGCAGAAATTCTGTTTCCTAATACATTATCATTTAAATTTGGATTATATAGTCTTAGCGAACAAATTTAATGCGAAAGTGACGTCACAATCAAATCGACAAATTTTCGTTCTCAAAAATTTGGATAATTTTACTTCAGTTTTCGCGAACACAAAATGGTTAGATTTCAATCGCAAGCGCTGTGTTCGCGAACACTTTTACGCCGAATTTCAATTGACCAAAAAGCGTTCCGTAACAAATTTTATCCAAAAATACTAAACAGGATGGTTGGAAGGCTCACCTTAAGTTTACTCGCACGCAAAACTCGAAGGTTGTGTGAGGGCTAAATAAATAATAACCCAGCCACTCATGTGAAATTGAAATTTTTAAATTCAACACGAGCGCACAACTGTATATATATTTGTCTTAGCTGCCGATTTCAGTCTCTGTTTGAAATTCTAGCTAGCCATGCTAATTCATCTTTAAAATACACAGGAGGAGGCGTAATAAATTTTTATCTATTGCAGGTCGTCTGGAATATAAGCGTGCCTGAACAAGTATCTAGGATTTATTTGGTTTTATAAAACTACTACACCATGGTGGCCCAGTGGAATGAGGTTGTAAAAAAATAACGCACGTTATTGCTAAACTGAAGATAGACATATATGGAGCTAAGCTACGTTTGCTTATTTTAAAACAAATCTTTCTAACATCCATGTTTTTTATTTAGTTATTCAGTGCCTACTCCGTTATTATATAAGTAATCTGGTAATCGTGAAATTATCTGTGTACGACTGGAACTACTTATTTTAATATATACGCAATGGATAACAAAGATGAGAAGCCGATAACTGTTGATCGGTTTGATTCAACATCTGTATACCACGACAATACAGTAATGTATTCGAATGTGTCCGACAATACGACCCAAATTAGTATTCAGTTGATATCGACATCATTTGTTGAACCTGATCAGTCGAATTTATCAATATTTTCACTTGTAATGATTTCGATTAATTGCATCCTCGTGATTGTAGGAATCATTGGAAATGCCGCGGTTATATTGATTATTGTTCGAGTATTTGCAGCATCGCACAATGCCTCGACTGTCAAATCTATATCATCGGCACGTTCCGGAACGACAGTTTACATATATATTTTATTTTTATCAATTGTGGATATGCTATATGTGGTCGCCGGTGCACCGTTTTCAATTTCATACGAAGTAAACCGGTCATGGATATACAGCTTACAAGTATGTCAGCTCACTATTGCAGCCGAGACACTAAATAAAACGCTGTCAGTATACGTTTTAGTTTTACTTTCATGCGACCGTTATCGGGCAATATGTCATCCGATTAGTACGTTAAAATCAACGTATCAAGACGTTCGACGTGCCACGTTAATTCTTATCGTGACAACGGTCCTAGTTTGTGCTGGAAATACACCGATGTATTTGTATACCAAAGTAAATGTGTATGACATTCCGTTAACAGTAAGTGATAGCAATAGTTTTGACAACGATACAGTAATAAAGTTGACCCAAGTATCTGTTTGTGTTCCGGATTTTCCAGTTTTTCGCAATGTAACCTCCATATGGGATCATGGACAAACGTATTTCGCAATTTATTTAGAAATCGTCTACTTTGCCATTCCAGCAGTAACAATACTAACATTCTATTCGTTGCTCCTACGTCGGCTTAAGCAATGTGGAAGTATGACTTTAACATCTAAACAACATCATCCTCGTCCATCGAATACAAGTGGTGCACGATCAACGCTGGTAGCTGCAGTACGTACAACACAAACTGCAGTCGGCATTACTTACAGCAATTCAAGTTTGCAAAAATCTGCAAAAACAGTCATTCGTCGCGGCAAAGTAACAAAATCGATAGCAGTTGTTATTGCATTTTATTTTGTTTGCTGGGCGCCATATTGGCTATTTCAACTTGCGATCCTTATCGGAATGACCGGATACATACGTTATATTGAAATTGTGGCTAAGATTGTTTTTGGTATGCCATTAGTTAACGCATCGCTAAATCCAATTCTATATGGTATACTGAATCGTCGTTTACGAGCGTCGTATCTTGAAGCAATCGCAAGAAGACGTCAAAAACGTAAGCGGCAATGCGCTAAATTTATCGAAAATTCAAACCCAGGACTCATCGATCATCGTATGCGAAGAGACCGGGCTGGATCAGCTACAGCCGCACTTGGAAGACGGATACCGTCGTTTGTCGAGTTGTCAACTGCAATTTATCGAAGTCCATATTTTGTCGGAGACACAGTTAGCAGCGAAGGCAGAACTGAGGCTGCTATTTTAAGCAGACGAATCAATAAAAGCGAGATGAATCTTTCAATTTACAGTCCAAAAAACAACTGTAAGAATGATGTTAGTTTCCTTAATGGCAGTGAACACCATCGATTGTCGACTTCAGCGCTGAGTATGAATGGCCATTCTTGCAACGTTGGGCTGCGGTGCAACTCAATCGCAAGAGCTGCTAGTTACCTTGATGTAGCCAACGGTAGTCAAACAAGTATCTGCGGTGGTGGTGGCTCATCGTCGGCAAGATCTAGTTTTGATTTTGTCCTTCCGACGGTCACAATCACTCGCGATAGTAGTTCGAATCCGTCTACGCTGTTGCCTAATCATCGCTGGCAGCAGATTTTTAATCAAATCAGATCAGCGGTTTCTTCTCGCAGAAAATTATGCTACAGACGATCGCCGCAAAGCGTTTCACAAATGCGCCCTAAAGTTACCGTGGAGTGTGTTGATCAGAAAGGTTCAGTGAAAACTGTGAAAACACAATGTGGAAGTAAGCTGTAACACTATACAGTTTCTTTTTCAAAATGTTCATCCTGAAGTTAAAATATTATCACTGTTTAGAAACTGTTGGGCTGTAGTTACTTATATACTTCCATATCATCTATATAATATATGCTTATAAATTATATATATATTGAAACGTAATTGATCATGGTCGACTCTACGGAAGAGTGTGACACTCCTTACTTTCGCCCGCGGACTGTTGCGGTCAATTTCGCGTTTACAACTCCTAGGTTTATTACCCACTTCGTGAGTCACAAACATGACTACTTCACCCACGTTCACAAACCACTACATGCAGACCCCACCAGTTGCTAGGGCCACCGACTTCTAGTTCATGAACCACTGAATTTACACCTCACCTATGTTCATGGACCACCAAATTGACACCCCACTCATGTTCGTAGACCACTCAATTTAGAACTTACAAGTTAATTAACCACCAGATGATATACTAATAATGTTCTCGGTCTACATTTTCAGACCCCTTCCATTTTCTTGAGCCACTATTTTACACTTATCCCATATTCTTGGACACCTATTTCAGACCTCGCCAGGTGCTTGTGCTACTTTTTTTAATTTTTGACAAATATTTTAAAATATTCTAACAACTAGCAAATTTTTGCAAAATAGCAAAAAGTCTGAAATTAAAAACTGCATACTATTTAAAGCCTCTATGGCACTTGACAGTCATAGGTAGACTAAAAGTTTGAAAGTACAGATAAATGTTTGAAGTTTGTTTCTAAAACAATATTTAAAATGTCACCTTGCAAAAATTATGAGTTTCAGCTATGAAATGCTTTGGCCGTGAATCAAATTTTTCAGTTGCGAATGTTAAGCTTTGTTGTTTTTTCCGGGGTCAGACTCCACAGATTTAAATTTTTATCCTAAATCATACTTTCTTTTGAGTGCACAACGTTACTTCAATTTATGCCACATTTTTCATAGTCAAGCCGGTATGCTTTAAAGGACAGGTCGACGACAATGTCCGGAATTATAAATGAATCACAATATGTATATTATGCTAAATCATCAACGCACTGCGTTGATAGTTTAAGCTTAATTTGTATCTAGTCGCTTTTACGAAGTACGTGAAGTAAAAGAGAGAAACTAATTCACTATTTATACATGATCATATAGGGCGATAGGGCGCTACCTCTCTTCAGTTCGTCGAACACCCCTCCTGGCGGCGCCGCAAGCACTGCGTCCCATCCTCCTCAGCCACGGGCTGACGTCACACAGACCTCTGAGTGGTGCAGGTGTGGCAATATGCCATCCATATAATATAATTTGTGCCCTGTTATTCATATATATGTTTAGATTTTGATTTGGATTGTCATTGATTTGGATTTAAATCAACTGTGCACTGGGTCTATTTAAGATAGATATGTTCATAGCATCACAACCGCAGCAGGGCAACACACTGTGAACTGTGCTCTGTCCTGCTAACATTATTATTTAGATATTTGTGCTATTTTTTGGGAAAATCTACATTAGTACTGATAACCCCCACGTTCTCCAGTTGGCCGTTGTTTATAAAAGTTGGGCTGTCGATATCCAGGAATTCTATCGTCGTTTCTATTGCTACCTTCACATAATGTCCCGGTCGTTTGGACGTTTCGTCACCCGGTAGTGAAAACTATACTGTACAGACAGTGTCAATGACAATGCCATCGTATTGCGAATGTCGAGGCTATTATTCCACGCAACTTATCAAATTCCTTTCTGGTTAGGGTGTGCTTAACACCAGAGTTTTTCGACTAGACGGTGTCACTGACACCACCTATCTATTGTCCACATAGTGTGGATCACACCATAACAAACAACCCTATCATTGAAGATACAAATAATTTAAACGAACAAATCGAAACTAAAGTGAAAAGCCAATATTATACTTGGTAAGAGAGGTCCATCTGTCACTACCAATATAGATACGTATGATTCTGCCCATGCTATAAGAGAATTATACATAGAGGGCGTGTGCCAAACGTTACCGTGTTAGATGGTGTCTAAACACCGTATGGTTCAGCAAAACAGGCAGCTAGCTACTGTTCAAAATTTTTGCAAAAAATATATACGGTGTCAGTCAGACCATTTTCTGTGCGGTCACCGTCCTGGGTATATAAGTTCCAAACATTGAAGACACCATAACGTCAATTCCGCATAGTAATTATGAATTAGTTATTCATTATGAGCCGATTAGTTATTCATTAGAATGTAATTATGAGCCGATCGAGAAATTAGGTGTAAAGAGCCTAAACACTTTTGATCAAAGTTAAGCTAGATTTCACTCTTCTTATGCATTTAAATAAATAAATGTTCGCTAGTGAACTGTCAATTTTACTATGCATGGTTAAGCCGTCGTTGAAGCTAACGATATCACTGCGCTATCGTCACGCTAAATTTTCCATCTAAAGTACAGTGTATTCGAATTAGACAATAGCAGTAATTTAATAGTTAAACTTTCAGAACCCCAAACTTTGCTAGTTCTTAGGACACGGAAGATACATAAAGTACTCGAAACTTTGCTAGTTCTTAGGACACGGAAGATACATAAAGTACTCGAAACTTTGCTAATTCTTAGGACACGGAAGATACATAAAGTACTCGAAACTTTGCTAGTTCTTAGGACACGGAAGATACATAAAGTACTCGAAACTTTGCTAGTTCTTAGGACACGGCAGATACATAAAGTACTGGAAACTTTGCTAGTTATTAGGATACGGAAGATACATAAAGTACTCGAAGCTTTGCTAGTTCTTAGGACACGGAAGATACATAAAGTACTCGAAACTTTGCTAGTTCGTAGGACACAAAGTACAATATTCAGTGGAAGATACATAAAGTACTCGAAACTTTGCTAGTTGTCGGCGATGAAGACAGAAACCAACGCGACCCCGAACAGAAAAAAACAAACGGACACGGAAAGATACATAAAGTACTCGAAACTTTGCTGAGTGAGGACACGGAAACAAAAACGAACTGAGCCAGGACACGGAAGAACAGAAGACAATTCTTAGGATACGGAAGATACATAAAGTACACAAACTCAGTCAGCACGAAAGAACGAAAAGACGAAACCCGAGCCAGACGAACAAGACGAACCACCAGTCTAGGCACGGAGAATACTCGAAACTTTGCTAGTTCTTAGGACACGGAAGATACATAAAGTACTCGAAACTTTGCTAGTTCTTAGGACACGGAAGATACATAAAGTACTCGAAACTTTGCTAGTTCTTAGGACACGGAAGATACATAAAGTACTCGAAACTTTGCTAGTTCTTAGGACACGGAAGATACATAAAGTACTCGAAACTTTGCTAGTTCTTAGGCCACGGAAGATACGTAAAGTTAGTCGTAGGACACGGAAGAACTCGAAACTTTGCTAGTTAGCCAGAAATATATAGATTGAAAGATAGGAAAGAAAAAAAGAAAAGGAAAAGAAGAAAAAGAAAAGGAAACGAAAAAAACAAAACAAACACGGCAAAAAACAAAACACCACAATCTTAGGACACGGAAGATACATAAAGTACTCGAAACTTTGCTAGTTCTTAGGACACGGAAGATACATAAAGTACTCGAAACTTTGCTAGTTCTTAGGACACGGAAGATACATAAAGTACTCGAAACTTTGCTAGTTCTTAGGACACGGAAGATACAGAAGAGGGGGGGGTAAAAGTAATCTGAGAAAACTTTGGAAAAAACAAAAACAACAAGCACCAACTAATCTTAGGACACGGAAGATACATAAAGTACTCGAAACTTTGCTAGTTCTTAGGACACGGAAGATACATAAAGTACTCGTAACTTTCTTATCCGTATCACTTTAGAAATTAGTCGGAGTCAGTGACAACAATACCAACATTGTTAGTACATCGTTTTGTGCGGTACACAGTATCCAACTGCCTGTTGTTCACTGTATTATTTTGGCTAAATCGTTGTAAATTCAGGTACGGTGTTAACCTGTTCACAAAATCCCAACCATCATGCACATTAAGAAATTTTAAAGTAGTTTATATGTTACAAATTGGACAAAATAACAGGGCGAAAAATTGCATCGCTGAACTGTATCATGACGATATGTTCTTGATCACCATGCTCCTGTGCTGATCGACACTTCATGCAATAATTTATACCAAACAAAATATATAATTTACAAATTTTAAAGTAGTTTATATGTCCCAAATTGGACAAAATAACATGGTGAAAAATTGTATCGCTCAAGTGCATCATGACGATATGTTCTTGATCACCATGCTCCTGTGCTGATTTACACTTCCTGCAATAATTCATACCAAACAAAATATATAATTTACAAATTTTAAAGTAGTTTATATGTCCCAAATTGAACAAAATAACATGGTGAAAAATTGTATCGCTTCAGTGCATCATGACGACATGTTCTTGGTCACCATGCTCCTGTGCTGATTTACACTTCCTGCAATAATTCATACCAAACAAAATATATAATTTACAAATTTTAAAGTAGTTTATATGTCCCAAATTGGACAAAATAACATGGTGAAAAATTGTATCGCTCAAGTGCATCATGACGGCATGTTCTTGGTCACCATGCTCCTGTGCTGATTTACACTTCCTGCAATAATTCATACCAAACAAAATATATAATTTACAAATTTTAAAGTAGTTTATATGTCCCAAATTGAACAAAATAACATGGTGAAAAATTGTATCGCTCAAGTGCATCATGACGGCATGTTCTTGGTCACCATGCTCCTGTGCTGATTTACACTTCCTGCAATAATTCATACCAAACAAAATATATAATTTACAAATTTTAAAGTAGTTTATATGTCCTAAATTGGACAAAATAACATGGTGAAAAATTGTATCGCTCAATCGTATCATGACGGTATGTTCTTGATCACCATGCTCCTGTGCTGATTTACACTTCATGCAATAATTTATACCAAACAAAATATATAATTTACAAATTTTTCGACTATAAATTGTAGTTACAATCGTATGGTTCGTAGTTACAATCGCAAAAAGTACAACTACAGCGGTAATATAAATCAGAATATTGAATACTCTTTTATCAACAACCGTTTTACAAACACTGTTTTTTTGCAATTGTAATAAAATGCTAAGCGCCTATTCCGGCGAATTCTTAACTATCGTAAACAATTGTTGGGCTTTAGTGATAACCGAAAAAGGAGTAACAAAAAAACAAAATTACCTACCAAAATCATAAACAAAGTCGTCATGCCTAGCTATGTAATAATAACCGCTATACCAGTCACCATATGATTATAGTGTAGCAACAATCATAACTTCATTTGGCCCGTCGGAGCCGCAAAATTCAGCCTTGGTATAGCCAAAAGTAGTAAAAGTCACAACGAGGTGACCATATCTTTGTGGTAAAATAGCTTAATGGGCTATGCTTCTTTTCTATAAGGTTATCGATTTGTAACCAAAATTGGGTATTTTTGTCTAATTTAGTGCACTAAAGGCCCAACGGGAGTAAAATAAATAAATGAAATTAGACTAAGATTAATATAATGCGTTCTAGATTTTTGAGCAATAAAAAGTTCTACTGCAAACTTGTTACGTCTTACTTAACACTGGTGACTAAACTAATTGTGCTTAATTTTGATAGATACTATGTTGCAGCTCCTCAAATGCATGAAGAAACTATATGCCAAATGGTATAAATTTCATGTGCATATATCGCGATAAGAATGAACTGCGACAGGTAAACAAAACTAAAGGACACATTTTGCGCTATGAAAGTAGAACAATGGACATTTTTAAGATACAGCCGACTAAAATTATTTACTGAGATGACATAAATGGATGACCTAGTGTATTTATCTTTAACCTACATTATGAACTGATTTTAAATCCAAAGGTAGCGTATTTTCTCTAATTAAGTGTGTTAAATTTAAAAGGCCTACGGCAACTGTGAATAAACGGAATATGTTTATTTTTAGTTGATATTGCAGTGGTATCTGCCACTGAAGCCTCAGGACAATCAACTGATAACGCAGATCGATCAGATCCAGTGGAAGCCAGCGGACATGAAGGCGTATACCTACTCGCCGGCCAGGATTCGGTTTCTGATATATCGACAAATGGTCATCCAACGGCTGCAACAATATTCCTACAATCGGATGGACTAACATCGAGAGCCGATTATTTGTTACATGCTCAAGAATCTGGATCTCTATCTACGCCAAGACTCTCTGAAGATCTGGATCATCATCCAGCTTACTATGCGTTACGTAGCAATGACCATGTTAACATCCAACGCTTGTCTTCTTCCAGCATAGGAAATGATAATTTTGTTGCACAAACGACGTTTGATAGTGCGATTAATAATAATTACCTAAGTCCCCTATACCGTCGACAAAATATTTTAGATTTCTAATGCAAGTTGAAATTTGGTATTTACAGTTTGTTTAGATGAATAATAATTTTTTCGGGTATGGCGGTTCAAAACTGAATTTTGTTTAAGGTTGATTAATGTTTTCCTAACAAAATTGTTTTAAAGCATTTTTATGAGTTAGTTAATGTGAGGGCATCAACCATCTCGTTTTACAGTACCGATTTTTGATCGAAAAGACTTGTCACGGAATATATACGGAATTTACTTAGGTATTTCGCTGGTCAAAAATTGGTAAAATATACAGCAATAGCCAAAAACTAAATTACTATTAAACCATAATTTTGGTGATTATCAAATTTTAGAAAATATATTCTATGTACAGTGCATATCAATGTTGTACTTGGACTTCTCCTATTCGCGAACAAATTTAAAGTAACATTTATGCTAAAATCAATCGATCCTACACATACATGCTGGCAGGGGGGGTAGGGGTAACCCCGTTGAGGTCCGGACTCCCTCGCGAGGCCGAAAAGCCAGGGGGTAACCACCGCCTGGGGTTGTGGTGCGCAGAAACCTCCCCCCCCCCGAAGGGGGCTTGGTGGCTCGACGAGTTTCGAAGTAGTTCCTTGATGCAAAAAGTTGCGCAAATTGCGCCTGCTTGTTGCCGGAGGTGCATGTGCGGCCGTAAATTTGTAGAATGCTTTTTGTTCACGACGTCATTCCCTGAAGTAAAAGTTAATCGAATTATCGAATTAATAATTATACTTATTTATATACTAACTAGATATTTAGACATTGAATGTGAATATTGAATGGATTAACCGCGAACTCAGCACTAAAATAGCACTGTAACACACCATCGCCGTAATAGTCGCACCCGATAACTCAGCAGACAAAAGCCACTGGCGAGCATTTTTAAGCCACAGACCAGACCGCGACTATAGTGTGAATACACAAATACATAATATGGCTACGAATAATATTTTTATTGCGTCTCGACGAGTTTTAGGCCGCACTCTAGTGCAAAACTGACCTTATAGGCCAAAAATATGGCTGCGAAGACAAAAAAAGGTCCTCACGACCGACCCCCCTAGGAAAATTTGGCCGGCCAAGGGGATTATCCCCTGGGATGGACGCGACACCCGAC
>JASANE010019168.1:0-12849 GCA_030248225.1 Trileptium ribeirensis
CTGGGGTTCGGTTTAGTCTGTTGTCTGACGGTAATTCTACTGGGGCTCCAAGCTAATCTGTCATATTAATGCAATTGGTAGTGTTAGTCAATCGATTCTAATTCGATTCGGGCTCAGAGTTAGGCGAGTGTAATCCTACTGGGTATCCAAGCTAATCTATCCTATTAATATAATTGGCGGTGTTGGTTAAGCGATCTTAATTCGATTGGGCTTTGAGTTAGGCGAGTCTAATCCTACTGGGGGTTCAAGCTAATCTATCCTATTAATACAATTGGTAGTGTTAATCAAGTATCCTAGTTCGATTCGGGCTGCGAGTCAGGCGATTGTAATCCTACTGGGGCTCCAAGCTAATCTATTCTATTAATACAATTGGTAGTGTTAGTCAAGCTATCCTAATTCGATTCGGGCTTTGAGTCAGGCGAGTCTAATCCTACGGGGGCTCCAAGCTAATATATCCTGCTAATACAATTGGTTGTGTTAGTCAAGCAATCTTCATTCGATTTGGGCTCCGAGTCAGGCGAGTCTAATCCTGCTGGGGCTTCAAGCTAATCTATCCTGTTAATACAATTGGTTGTGTTAGTCAAGCAATCTTAATTCGATTCGGGCTCCGAGTCAGGCGAGTCTAATCCTACTGGGGCTTCAAGCTAATCTATCCTATTAATACAATTGGTAGTGTTAGTCAAGCGATCCTAATTCGGGCTCCGAGTCAGACGATTCTAATTCTACTGGGGCTCCAAGCTAATCTGTCATATTAATGCAATTGGTAGTGTTAGTCAATCGATTCTAATTCGATTCAGGCTCCGAGTTAGTCGAGTGTAATCCAAGACTCTGATGACACCCATACTGTGGAGAAGCAGGTTCGTGTCATTTCTGTCTTTTATTTCAGGATCGGCTCATCGTCCTGAAAGCGATCCTAGTGGTGATCCACTACCGATTGCGAGTAACCATCCGGAGGCATCTTCTATACCATGCCAGCTGCCGGTACTGATATATGGAAAAAAGAAAACAATGGCATTCCAGCAATTATGGTACGCCCAATTCACGTGGTTGCACTGAAACAACAAGCTGCCGCGTTTTTGTGCTTCGACTGTGTGCGAGCGTCCAAAAGGCGGTTGTTGGACCTCGTCTGATCCAAAAAGATACCTTAGTACAGGTTACAGTGGCAACTGGAACTATGCATTGGAGTCGTTTCGGCATCATGAACGATCTTCTGCTCACACGTCCGCAGTGTCCTGCAGATCGCAAAATCGCCCGTTTCGGCGGAAATTTCAAGCGGACATGCCGCGAAGCAGGAAACACATGACAGGCACTCTTGCGTATGGTTGAAGCCGTTCGCTTGTGCGCCTCGACGAGAATTGCCTAGCTTTTTCGAACTTTGTGCTAGCGCGGTATCTATGTTGCGTAACTGTTCACATGCATATATAATTTGACTGATGTCTATTGAGCTGCTTCGCTTGCTTGAATGAGATTTTGTTCATAAAAACGCTGAAACGGAAATTGTCTTATATAGTTGTGTCCGAGTCATGGACAGTGTTTTCTAATTCGTGATTCGCTTGTGTGTTATGGGTAAATTATGATTTTGAGATAGTAATGTGAGGGCCAATCACTTACGCTCAATAAAACGGTGTATAGCAAATAATTTTTGTAGACACAGGCGCATTTTTAGTCTAAATGGAACTTTATTTAGACGCAAAGTGCACCTGATTATTTACAATTAAGCTGTACTTGTGTATGTAGAATAGCTTTAGTAAACAGAGCTTTGACGGAATGATGGTACTGCATGATAGATCATGAATGAAACAGGTTCGCACATGCCCGCATTGTGAGTAGAGGAGTAGCCCAGGCGTGCGCAACAACAATGCTAAAAAAGGAAGGGTATACTCAATGCAATAATTCGGCGCAGCCGCCATTATACCCGCCCCGTTCGCTGCCTGTAAATGTATGAACCTGCGTACAAGAGAGCCGGTATCGCACACACCCCCCCCAGTTTTACACTTGTTGCTGAGTCCCTGATAAGGTGATGTTATTGATGATTGATTCGCTGCAGTCTTGCAACAGCTGCTAACGGTACATTATATTGTAAAGTTGTTCTGTTCATTGTTTTAATAAACAGATTTTGAGTTTTTTCAATGGTCGCATATACAAGTTATATAGACTGATACGGAAGACTAGTTTAATAACTTTCGCACCGAAGTCGAGATTAAACGCAAACTAAGAAGCAAGTTGAGAGCCAAGATTCTCATTTTTGGATGTCTCTGGAAAGCAATCTCACCTTTTGGTTTGAATAGTTTGAATTTTGCATTTAATTAGATATTTTCACCAGCTATGTGATACTTTATACAAATAACACAAAACCCGGCAAAACTATCGGGTTTACATAAAATTCAAGGCACAATTATTACATTTATACAATTTCGTGCAATTTATATAACGCTTAAGCAGCAAATTACAGTAGAAAGCTAATTTTCTAGAAATATTTATGGAAAGCAAAAATTGTATACTATGCCACACATTATTTTCAGCTTAAGCAAACGTTTCAATTCCATTCAATCCAATTCCAAGCGCCGTTACGTACCAAATTATAAACGAATACAGCTACAAGTTCTTTGCACAATAATGTTGAATCCAACCTATTAGCAACTGTATGAAATTAGTACAAAATATGTTTCAATATAGCGAAACGTAAAAGGACTCTCGGTATATGTAGTGATTATCGATATTTCTTGAAAATAACTGCTAGGAAATTCGCTTATACATAAGTGTATAAATACAATATTTCATAGTTTGGAATATATGCATATATCTCAACTACAACAATGCATAAGAAGATATGTTTGAAAAGGTCAATGTAAAGGTGACATGGAACCCTGAAAGTACAGTTAAACTTAGAAGTATAAAATAGCTTATATAAGCAGTGTGGACAATGAATCTCGAAAAAAATGCAAATTAACATGTTACATACGTTATTTTTGTGATATTGAGCGCTGGTAAATTTAATAATTTGAACTTTGATGACATCGGTTTTGTTATATATTTCAATGTCACACCACATTCCGCTGTCTGTTTATCACGTTGCTACAACACAAGTTGATTGAAGCTCGTGATGTAGCGGTAGCGTACTACTGTTGCAAGCTGGCAACATGTGGTCGAACGGAAGCGGGTCCACCAACGTATTAGCGTAACATAAGCTTAACTGACCGGGACCTATGCTATAGAAATAACGTCTTGCTTACTGTATAACTCAATCGTGGACCTTTTATTATACGTTTGCTACATGTCAGTTTCGACTGGTAAGCTGAACCGCACTCCGGCGGCTGGATTTGTCAATTGTTGCAATATCAATGCATATTAACAGTGTAATATCACGTCGGGTAATAAATACACGGTAATCGTAAAAAGTAACCACAATGTCATTGTCTCATGGCATCACAAATGTGCAAATGCGGTACTAAAAATAAAAAATAATAGCACGTTTCGAAACATTAGATGCGGAAGTTTGATACGTACACACGCGAATTTGCTCAAAAATTAAACAGTATCAAACAAAAATAATAGCACGTCTTGAAACATTATATTCTGGGTTTGATGAGCACACACGCGAACAAGCACAAAAAATAAACTGTCAAACAAAAAAAATTGTGTAAATTTCATATTAAACCGAAGCACACGCTTACTCCTAATTGACTAAATGCGAGCCAGCTCTTCGGCACATTAACTTTATTCGTTTAAACTTTATGCTCTTGTAATCAATATTATTATGAACGAGCCTAATCTGGTTTAGCGTGGCGCAGTGTGGAATTAGCTAAAAAGACATGTAAAAAGACGACATGTAAAGCCTAATGTCACGCGCTCGAATCCCAGGTCTGTCCACATTTTCTAATACTCTAAACACTTGTGCTGGCTTACAATACCTAGAAACACAATTTTAAACACATATTTTTAAGTTAAAAAAAGTTATACGTTATAAAGAGTGAACTATAAAGCATTATTTTATTAACACAATTCTAAATTGTAAATACCAAACTTGTGTTTTCAATATATTTCTATGGCTATTTTGATAAATTGAGACTTTGATAGCTTGAAAGGCAAATTCTAAGCCCTATAAATTAAGTACCAACGCTTCAGTTTCTTCTCTGCTTGAATAGAATTGTTTATTTGTACAATGTTTTATGTATTTTTCTTTTGGTAGACAACAATTTTTCGTAAACATAAAAGCCATTAATTTTTGTGTGTCTTCAGTCTTCAAAAGCCGGTCGAAAACAGTATAATTGGGTCAGAATGTGTTGGCATTCCAGTGGAAATAAAAAAACTGATTGGCTGTATTGCCACGTTCGGTTTCGGCTTTTAAATAAGCAATCTTAGCTGTCAAAGTCGTGATACTGCTTATTTGAATCCTGCTGTTTTCAATTAAAGCAACCAACCGAATGGTTACTGCAATTGAACGGTATGCTATGCACAAAGTGTATCAAGACTTCCTGTCACACTTCTCAAACGAGTCTATATTATGTTATTGGTTTTTGAGATATCATTAAAATTGTATAAAATAATACCAATTTTGTTGCTTGTAAAGAAAGCTGGCTGCAATGAATAAGCACAGTTTGATTTACCGCTGTCAAATACAGCCTCTATGTTCTCCCATAAAAATAAGCAAGGTTCTGAGAGCATTACAAATAAGTGTTATATTATTCAGTGCTGGATTTGCACAAACACACCTTTCAGGAAGATTTATTATAAAAAATATGCCATTATCAATCTGAAAAATGACACTTTAATATTAGCGATTTTATATAATTATGATATCTGCGGAAATATTCTTCGTGCAAAAACTTTTGCTAAACTTCATATTTGGCCAATCTTGATTTAATATTCGACGGCTAAAGATAAAACGACGAAGAAAAAATAATTTTTGGTGCATCGTATTGGAATAATTGGAAATTATTGGATCTTTGACACGATGTTGCTAGAACGTAACACGGCATTTAAACAGTTAAACAAATTGATTGCTGCTCAGCAGCAAATTACATGTCCTAACAATATACAAGTATACAAGCGTCAGCAGGCGACAAGGTCCTAATTAACGTCAAGCGAGTATTTAAAATTTACTGCAGAGTCTGTACCTAACAACGAAACTATAGAGCTACTGCCATAACCACAAGCAATTAAGCGACAGTTGGTATTTACATCCATTTCAATATCCAGACTTCTAAATTTTTTAGCAGAATAGTCAGTGTAAATAAACATACATATCATTGCAAAGCTACCGAAATTTTAAAAGTGCGCGAACTACAATTGTAATGGGTTTGGGCAAGGGGCTGTATAAAAATCAATTGCCAGATCACCAATCAACTAGGCTGAGTTGTTTTTTATAGCCTGTTGTTCGCTTATGAGCCTTTGTAGCATTTTCAATAAAATTGTGGCATTATAAATCCGTTATTATTACAAAAACGTATATAAAACTATAAAGCGCACAACAACGGTATCTTTGCACAGTGGCGCTATTTATTCGCATGTAATAGTGAAAAACATATGGACGTATACAATATATGGGTCTTGATATCAGCGCTTGGCTGCATTAAAGGGTGGTTCCAACATCAAACATATTTCTAATTGCTCTATTCTTTTATTGATCTGATTGATGTCTTTTACAGCATGTTAAACGCACAATAAATATATTGAATACTAAACGAGATTACGAAGTTATTTCCGTCTTTGGAAGCTTACCCGTGGCTGGGAAGCAGCATGGGTACAGGGCTACTTATCTAGATCCCGGACTATGACCACGGCTTCAGCTAGATTGCGCGATAATGTATGATGCAAAAAAGTATTACGGTTTTCTTATTTTTCTTGAACATGTGAACTTTGCTTATACAGCATGCTCATGTGTCACAGATCAAATTACATGTATAATGAACAAAAACAGAAACGCAAATCTTCCAGCGGAAGCTTTAAAAATTTAAGCATCGATCAGAATATGTTGTAGCTTTGCTTTATATATTGCCCTGAACTTTGGTTAACGTTGAACTACATAGTCCAACGAATTGTTTTTAGTTGCAATTAATTGGACTCCAACCAGCCAATTAAATAATTATGAAATCAGACCAATCAACTAACTGTGCTAACAAATTGCAATTAATTGCTCATCAACTAATTTTTTACATTGCCTGATTCGGACACAATAACAATAATTGTACTAACTATTAATTAACAGTTGTTATAACGTCGCTCTTTGGCCGACGGCAGTCTTTATCATCAACAAAGATTCAATGATAATGGTTTGTTAAACCGTCTCGAACCGGGCTTGCACCAGTTTTTTCAACCGAGCAGAGCTGAGCCCAACCACTAAACTTCCAATTTGACCCAGGGCGAGCCGGTCTTAGTCAGAAATTAATGTGTCAATGAAGCTCAAATGATTGCAAATATTCACACTATATGAACTAGGCTTTATGTTAATTATCTCCTACTAATTAGCCAGTTATAAAAGCAGTTGAGTAACTCTCATTTATGTGAGTTGTTGTGATATACTTTGTCCTTCGTGTACATTTATTAAATGTCATTTGCGGCTACTGCTTCGTGGTTTTCTCCTCATGTATTTTTTAATTGTTAATAAAATTTTTGTTATTTCTTTCCATCACTGCAGTTATCACCGAAGGAAACATTTATGGTTTTACCGCTCAAAGCCCCATTAAATTATCGATCAGGATGAACGAAGCACAAACGCAACTACTCAGAATTATTATGCCGCAAAACACACCACTCTTGGAAAGTCCCGGTGCAAAACCAGTCAAAGATGTGGTTCAACGCCGTATCCGATTTCTTCAACTTAACGTAACCACAACAGGTCCATCTAATGTTGGACGATAAGAAGCTGTTGATACGAATGCACTTATGTACCGAAGCGAAGCGAAACATCCATGCACGCAATTTCAAAGGCGATCTGGCGGTGTCCTTTGATGTGTACGTTGCCGAGATCACACAAATCTGCGTCAAGCCGTTCAAATCTGCCTGCGCCGAGTACGAATTCCCTCGCCGGTACCACGATGTTGACTAATCACAGCGATTACTTCACGGCTTTGCGGTCATGGATCACTGAATGTGATTACAGGGATGGCGAGGATCAAGAGCCGGGAATACAGTTGGTTATTGGATGTGTGTCGTCAACGGTGATTTAAAAAAGTTACTTATCGAGGCGGTAATCGATTTATCCAAGTTTCTGATAATCATTAGAGCCGGTGAAACAGCCGTGCTAACTGGTGCAATGGTACACAGTCCAACAACAGCGTAGGTGCAACAAGTAGATCAACGTAATTTTCGGTCGACGTCAATGTAATTTAATTTTAAATAACGAAATTCAATAAAATTTTCGCTACAACCCGAATCGTAGTGCGCTGACATAGGTTACCACAGATTTCAACAAATCTGCCATTTCAATCGACAAATACTAAGTCGACTGGCAACAATCGCTCAATTGGATGTGGTTCGACCAAATACAAATATCGCGACCCAAACTGTCTGGCATTAGGTCAAACATGCAAAGGATGTAATAACCTCACCCACTTCATATCGCAGCGCTTAACGAAACGACGGCAGCGACAACAAACTAAGATCAATGCAGTTTGTTAAAATGGGTATCTCTGATCAATCGATGCAATCGGGATAATGAATACAAACACTGAAATTCGTGGTAGTCGTGAACGTTACATAGTAATTTTTGATGCCGCCGCACAAGCGTCAACGATGCACTGCCGCATTTCAAGTCAATTTGGCCGCACCGTGGAATCGATTCCGCGAACACGCCGCTTCGAAACTACAACAGTTATATTATCAAAGGCTCTCTTGGCGATGTTACCACAACCGTCAACTTTGGAAAAAAGCGGTCAAGCAGCCATCTACATTACGTCAAACAGATTGCAGCCAATCGCCGGTCTTGACTTCATCTATGATTTGGGTGCGTCAATCGATTGATCCATCTTACAAATCTTCGCAGTACCTCAATCACATTGCAACGTAGATCTTATTCTTAACTAATCTCCTCATCTTACCAACGAATCTCTTGGCACTTGTCCCGAGTTCCAGCACATAATCACACTGCGCGCTGGAGCTATACCATAGTAAACACCACCGAGCTCGATTCCAATAGCCTGAAAAGATGCTGCAATCGCCTAAATTCGTAAGATGGAAGAGCTTGGTATTTGGAATCCGATCGGTCAAAGCTAATGGATCCGTGGTTTCGTCACGGTATGAAAGAATGATGGCAGTCTACGAATTACCAAGTATCTATCAAGGCTCAATTATCCGTAATTGCATGCCAATATCCGATTGTCAGCGTCGACGGGCTACTCGGCCAGCTCCATCTTACCAAGTAAAAATCGAAAATCGAGTTACGACATGGCTACTTCCACATATAGCTAGACCACGACAGCCCCACAATAACGGTTACATCTACCCCGATAGATCTCTAGGCGTATAATCCTCTAACGATTGACCTAGTATTATTTAAAAATTGCGCATCCAAAGCACTCGATGGGTGTCGCAATACAATTTGCTACATCGACTATATCCTCGTTCTTGGATCAACAATATAACCAACCTTCAGCGCGACGGCATGGTGGAAGTGTTTAATCGGACAATTACGCTCACTGTACAGAGATTCGCTGCATATCGCAAAAGCTTCGAAGATGGAATTCGGTCTATGCTTTTCGGCTTCCACGCTACTCAGCTCAGCGATGACAGCAGTCCTGCATAACTTATGTTTGGTCGCGACATTCGCTCAAACATGGAACCCCGCAGATTTTCTTTTGCCTTCTTGCAACACGATACACAAATCAACTGGAGTTTCAAATCGCAAACGTTGAACGACGGGGACATGTTTCGAGTCCGACTGCCACAAGTTCTAAAATATTAAAGTCGATTTACAAAACCGCAAAAGGTGGCAAAGGTCCTCGGCAACTACACGTTCTTGCTTCATAATGCCAAAGACTGGTCTGCGCGCCACCTGGTGGTATATCGTCCTCGTTCACTCCATACTACCGAAATCCAAGGGGTCGAGGATGTGCCTCAACAAAGCGGTGACGCCTCGCAACGCTGGCAATCGTCGCACACCAGCTCTGTCGAACAAATTTCTATCACCTGGACGACCTGAACTGTATCCATCAAACATATGCTGATTTATCCGAAGGGAAAGACGAGTGACGTGTCGATGAATCTCAAATGTTTGCAAATGTAGGAAATTCTATGAACTAGACTTTATGCTAATTAGTTCCTACTAATTAGTCATGTCGAATACTACTGCATAATCAATTGAGTAACTCTCGTTTGGGCGCGTTGTAATTTACTTTTGTCGTCGTCTACATTGTTATGACCTTTTCAATCTTTGCTTCTTCTTGTCATATTTAATTGTTAATAAAAAACTTTTTGCGATTTCTTTCTATCGCTACAGTAATCACAGAAGGAAACACTTTATGATCCTACTATTCAAGGCCACCGCACAAAAAATACTCGCGCCTGCTGGGCCCGTACAATTATATCAAAGATATCGATTAAAATGCGGATAATGTTTATACACTGAGAAAAAATATATGTTACCGCACAATATACCTATTATATTTCCATAAACATTTTTGTATACAGTCGCTTTCTTAATTAATTCTATTTAGGTAACAGTTAAACATTAGAACTCTCATTTCTACTGCACAGAGTGAAACCGTTAAACTGTAAAATTCCGGAGAATTATATACTCCCCTGAGAAAAGAAACGATCAACATTTTAACGCCACCTAACTCCAACTCAACGGTGCATATTAAATTGCTGTTGAATTTCAATAAATGGAACTAGAAGTATCGGTGGTCGATCAACTTTCAGTTAATGATACCTCTGTCAGCGGAGAAGAACTGAAATTGACACAAACTTAATAAAATTTGACCGAAATTTGATAAAAACTAAAATAACAAAGTGTGTAGTACAAAAAATGGTAAAAATGACGCTAGATAAAGTCATTAAATATCTTATATAAAAAGACGGAAATTTCTTATTATATAACCACAAATTTGCACAACTCAGGGAGGTGAACCTTGAACAGCATTTACATTTGAGAGACACCAACTTCTGTATTTACATTTGAGGGAGACCAAATTACATATTTACATTTGAGGGAGACCAATTTCTGTATTTAAATTTGGGAAAGGAATTAATGTTACATCCAAAATTGCTTAATAGTACATCCAAAATAAATTTACAGACCGCCCGATATTTAAATTTAGTAGTCTTAATAGTGCATCCAAACTTGCCTCATGCCTGCGTTAAAAAGAAATATATAACGTGGTATACATGTATGATTGTATGTAAATAGGTAGTTACCTTTGTGATGTCAGATCCTGTTGTACGCGTTCCCAGTTTCTTCGGGCGACCACGACTTCTTCCGCTATCCAGATAGGAAAAAACATTTTTAAGCCGCTTCGCACACTTTGTAATTGTGAAATAAAATTTGAATTCCAACACTATGCTTACATATTTTGTTTTTGAGCCCAACACGACAGTTACATAAAAAGAACCCATAATGGTTGTGAACAACGTGCCAAGAATCCATAAAGCTGACGTACTCATCCCAAGAAACTATATATTGTGGGCATTTATTGTTGGGCTTTGGGTATTTAGCGAACTCGATACATTGTTTGCTTTGGTCTACTACAATTGTCTGAAGTATATGAAGAAATTCGGGTAATCGACAGCGCTTGATTAAATCGCTCCAAGCCATTGTTTGTAGATGGGCAAAGCGTTGCCGCTCCCTCATACCAGTTTTTTAAATTACTTTCAATCCAAGTTTGACCAAAATATTCCGCAAATTCGACGTTAAATGTAGAAAGTTTTGCCAGAAACAGACGTTTTGCAACGTCAAAATTATGCGTATACGGGCAGCATTGCAGATAATCCAGGTCGTATTCTACGATAGGCCAAATCTCTTTCCAATTGGTCCCTAAAAGAGATTTGCGGTCGCGAGCCCGGCGTTTCATATGAGCCCAACACATCAGCCGCTTAGCAGCAAAAGCAATACTTAGACATTGCTTCAGACAGCGACAAAACCCATTAGCCAAGATCCGAGTCGGGTTATAGTCGCAACCTGTAAGTGATGCGGCCATTTTGCAGGCTTGAAAATATTTTTTCAAAAACGCCTCACAATTTTCGTCGCTCCAAATAAGAGCAACTCCTGCTGCGTGAAACCCGCCGTTGATGTCAGAAGTACCAACAACAATAACGGGGTAGCATTCCCAGTTTAATTTATAAGTTGCGTCAATTTGCAACAGATCTGTTTCAGTAAGTAACTTCCTATTTCGCTAGAAATACAGCTGTGTACCACAAATGACGGACAAATTTGTCAATTTTTAAATGTACTACCAATCTGTCTGAATGTTTCACTTACAATTTTGGATGTATTATTAAGAGTATAGATGCATTAAAATATTTTATTTTGGATGCACTATTAAGTGTTTTTGGATGTACAATTAATAATTTTCCTTAAATTTGAGGGAGACCAAATTCTGCATTAATATTTGAGCGAAACCAAATATTGTATTGACATTTGAGTACGCCAAATTCACAATTTACATCACAATTTGTTAAAAATTCCATATTTGATACACGCCAAATACTTAAACTTCTACAGCGGGGGGCATGGTCCTATGACTCCCTCCCCTTGTTTACGCTCATGCAGCTGATACATTAAAATCTAAAATCCAATTACTTTCTGACTGAAAATCAAACTTCAGCTTTGAACGGCGATTTGTCACTTCTCGATTATAAACGGGAGCAATCCAGTAACATTTGTAGTAAACACATGCAGACCCAACCTCAATAAAAGAAAGTACAATAAATTTAGTTAAATCATTAGAGACGCACAAATGTTGCAACTAATATTTTACAATTCACACGCTATAGCTATAACACTAAATAGACAAAAACGATATATTTTGGCAGAAATAGAGTAATTTGTAGATTTATAAATATTCATTTAAACGGAAGCCAAAGGAGCGAACCACGAGCATCATCTTGTGCTATCCGACCTTCATCTGGTCAGTTATAATCACAATATATATCACTAGGTATTTTCACTAGCTATGTGATCTTCGTTGAATCACACAATTCCGAATTACCGACGGTAGTTGAGAATATTACAATAACATGATATATCAGGAATATTGTATATACATGGGCGCAGCAGTCGGCGACATTCCATCCAACCACCGTGAAAATGCCACGAAATTCGTTCTTTTGGCCTTTAAATTGATGTTATTTGAAAAGCCAAAAATTGACAAAACTAGAATTGCATGAATCCTGGCATTTAGCTATGCAATATGGTGACAGCTGCAAGAGATGAAAGTTGAGTGAAAATTCGTTAAACCGCAGGAATTGCGCTTGAGGTATTAATATAGCGAAAAGTTGTAAAACGCACAAATAACAGACAACAAATTTCGCGCAAAATAGTATTATGGATTCTTCTTCTTTTCTTTAAAGGCAGTGAATTTTACACAAAAATTCCATATGTTCATGCATTTAGTGCGCTAAAGGTAAAACGGAAGCTGAGAAGGTACGATGGCGGTAAACCATTACTTTGACTCGGATTCCTGAGAAGATTAGGCTACCTCCCGGGGGATAAGCGATGTCCAGTGGGGAGGATAGGGCGTGTGCGAACCCCAGCGATATAATGTTCCCGTCTTCCCGCCCCTAAGAGCATGTATTATATATTGCAATACAGTTTGCAAAACTTTCTAATTGCCGCAAATTAAGCAGCCTTAAACTGCTTTTTCGAACGCTGAATTAGTGTGTATCAATCTCATGATTATCCAATAAAATAGCAAT
>JASANE010019170.1:0-31603 GCA_030248225.1 Trileptium ribeirensis
TTTTTTCTACCCGTCTGGCAGTAAGATAACATGCATGGTAACGGTTGGATTTCTTTTCTACCCCAGTTAATACAAGATATGGTTACTGTCCCGCTGCAGGTTCTCGCATTGAACTAATTCCACACTGGTTTGGTTGAGATAGGATTGCACAGATTTGTACTGCCTTAATGTATATATGTTATCTAGCAGTTTAAGTTTCTACTAGAAAAATAAAATACAAGATTTGTTATTACTATGTTGTTGCTGCGGCTTCGAGGTGTTCTTACTGAGTGCGCAGTTGATTGAGCTGACATTTTGCGAAAATATACACATAAAATATGTTTCTGAGTGTGTTTGTGTGGGGATTTATTGATTTTTATTTTTATTAAATTTTTTATTTTTTAAGAATTAATTATCTTTTAAAATTTATTTTCAAACATTATAGGTGGCTGACTTCTGAGAATTATAAGATTTCTGCTTGAATGTATGGGGTTTTATTTTAATATTGGTGAAAGGTTAACAAAACCCGAACCGCTGAGTATAGTGGCATTTCGGTTTATTCTTAGGCAATTAAACATTTTCCTAGAATTGATGTAGTCTAGGATTTTTGTGTATATAAGCCAGTTGCACAGCTTAGTCGTTGAGTTCTCTCCGAAGCAGTTGCCGCTGGTAAGTAGTTCTATTATTTTTGTGTGTTAAAATTTTGTTAAGTGTTGAGTATACGTACACTAGAACACAGTTGTAACTGAGAACTAGTGGTGGAGTTTGAGTAACTGTGGTAGCCTATTAACTAAGACGTTTGGTCGTATTCTGGTGGCTTAAGAGTTAAGTGTATAGCAGGGAAGGACGCTAATTCCCTTCCTTTCGGTACTTTTAGCTTGTATTGGTTGGAGATTTATCTGTCTATTATCAGACCTCACGGTCACACTCACCGTTTTCAACAATTGTTCTCTTGGGTACCCTGTTACATAATATACTTAAGGATAGCTTGGGGAACACATGCTGCATAGTCGTAACTGTGTATACCTATAGGGAGTTAATCTCCGAAGAAACCGCAGCTGGTAAGTAGCTCTATTATTATTTATGTTAAAAATTTATTAAGTGCTGAGTGTAAGCACACTGTAACACAGTAGCAATTGGGGAACTAGTGGTGGAGTTTGAGTATAACTGTGGTACCCTATTAGCCAAGGCGTTTGGTCTTATTACCGTGGTTTAAGAGTTAGGTGTATTGCAGGGAAGGACGCTAATTCCCTTCCTTTTGGAACATTTTATTGGAGTGGTTGGTGATTTATCTGTCCACTATTAGACCTCACGGTCGCTCTCACCGTTTCAATTGTTTTATTTTTATGACCATAGTAATAACTTTGGGGCAATAATAAGAGATGTTTTAGTAAGTGTGTGTCCTAGCTTTCTGTGTTTAAGATTGAATTAGTTAACTTAGCCGTGACTGATTTTGATCAGAGAGTCCTTATCTTTGATATTTCTTGGAGCTTCATACTAAGCTTGTGTGGTGAGTTGAGTCCTAGGTCCTGAGTGCTACATTATACTTCGTACGGATTCTTATTGAAACTTATTAGGACTAGCTTTGCTACAATTAATTGCACAAGATACGGGGGGTAGTAACTGGTTGGAAGGAGCATAGCACAGGAAACGTAAAGCCTCGCTCTTGATTCTGTCATCGGTCATTTCCCAATATCCTGAATACTACCACTTTAGCTTACAAATTAAGTAAATATCGTGTGACACAGTTCACATGCCAACGCTTAAAGACAACATCATCTTAAGCTTTTAGTATGTGCTCGAAACGATTTTTGCTACGAAGTGGACAGAAATTTTGATACAATAAAGAAGAAATCATAAATCCATAGCATTATGGTGTCGGACAGTAGGTAAAAGTTATACTAAATCTAATAATTTAGTATTTTCATCTCATGCACGATTATCATAATATTTTTGGACAGTACACAAAAACCCCCTACACATATTGAAGTAGCAGTATGTATTTCTTAAATACTTATAATTTCATTTAATATTAATGTACTGATTTATATTAATATACTGATTATAAGCTAATCTTATAGGGCTCGTCATTGCGCTGAAAATTTTTTCAAGCTACATGATACGTTTCCGCAATATAAAAATGTTCAAAATTTAGTGTTTGTGACGAAAAACAATGAAATGTGTAACTAAATAGCCTAAGGAACACTGCAAAAACGTCACAGCAAATTTTAAATTTTCTTACGCATTTTAATGAGTTTTAGCTTACATAATAATAGGGTTTTACTATTTTTTTCTAAATTTTTTTGTCAACGGGCGATGTTTTATCGAATAGGAAGAAGCCAAAATTTTGCCGACGGTGGCTTAAAGCTTAAACTCCCGTTTTTTCGCCAACGACACCGAGATATGCCAAAGGGACCTCAATTTGGAGAAGCCACTCATATAGCGTCCAAGTTGTCCGAAGAGAAAACAGCAGAATCAAAATAACTACCTACTGCTAATGGTTCGGGATCCATTACTATTTATTACAGACAAGTATATATTATTAACTTGCTATAACATAATATTAATTATCATACTGCTAACCATTTGTTTCTCGATCTTAGACGGCACGAAACTACGCTTGTGATCGGGTCGATTGGTTACTGGATGTTTCATAACTTCATTAGTGAAGAAATCAACGAAAGGCTGAAAACATAATTTTCAATAATATGAATATAAGTAACATCTGTCTCCAAACTCTCAGTTCTCGTCCATGTGTTATTTTTAGCCATTAGACAATGTACTAATCATGTTAGTTTATTAATTGTGCCTGTAAAAACAGTAATACTATCGACTGCATAGCGTTTTAACGACTGATTCGATTACAGAAGTGCCGTATTTTTTATTGTACCTACATAGGAAGTGGAACAGAAATTTTCAGAGCTGTTATCAAGTAGCAGGCGACATCACTGATATTACGTCTAAACTAATAATAGTTAAAATCACTACACGTAGATTGTGTGTACGTCAGGCCCAATTTGAGATACTATTTCAAAATGTGAACTCGGAATTTTACAAAATGAAATTCAAACAAAAGAGACAGAGCAGCATGTTCTTACACAAAGTTTGCCATGTTTTTTATAATTTAACGTATGCTGAACGCTTGACTCGTGTTTATAGTCTAATTCTGGAGATGGGAAGGTTAGAGTATAATTTGATTATGTTAATCTTTCGAGAGACTTATCTTAACTTTAATTAATTTTTCACTCTGAAACTAATAACTGGCACGTTATGATAAAAATTACCTCATAATCATCTTTTTTCCCACACTGTGACAGGCTAAACAAACAAGATAATTTGGATTTAAACATCGCCATACGAATGTGATGCGTTAGTTGTACGATAGTTTGGATTAGTAAAAGAATTTCAATGGTAGAAAATGCTACGCAACCACTTCCACAGCAGCTGTACTGTGAAGCCAGGCTAAATTAATGTATAATTTTTATAAAGAAAACATCATGACTATGAAAAACACAAAACAAGGGATAAATCGGAAACACACAGCGGACAGATATATAATATGAGCAATGAATTTCGCAAGAGATTTAATATTCGCATTTCGTCTATTCTGAAGTAGACCCCCAATATTTCGCCCAGAATTGAGTATTGTTCTAGTATATAGCGCCAATGCCTGAGCGACTGTCAAACACTGTACTGTCTGCAATACGAATATGTTGGCTTTCCCACGGACAGGGGAATGGGGTCCCCGGGTATGTCGGCCTTCCTCCAGTTCAAGACCCCAAGTATTTTTAGCTTCCCGCCAGTTTAGCCCCATATATTTTTCTGCACGACTAAAGATAGTCCAATTTTTCTAGCAAAAAATGCAATTTTTTTCCATATATAACTAAAAATCCCTAAATTTTTGGTGTTCAGCCTAAAAATAGTATAATTGCCGTTAATCTATAAGCTTTCAATATATAATATGCATTATTATCGCATATTTAATGTAAATCTGTCATTTATGCTATTTTAGCGTTTTTTAGTGTCCTCCCAGTTCAGCTGCGGGGTCCCCCAGTTCGCCCTGGGGAGGACCCCATTTATCGCCCCCCAGTTCGCATACCCCAGGTACTTCTGAGGCAGTTTGGGAAAGCCTGGTATATAGCGTGCTGCGCAATAAATGTATGCAAACGTATAACGTTATAGAAAATTGTCTTAATTTTAAAAGACGCAGCGCACAATGCTGTACCTGGTATGGATTATAACCAATATCAGGAAATCGGCCACCCTCAACATTCGACACGATTCCAATATCCTCGTTGGTAAGTGTTTGTTGGCCACCAGTCTGTCTGTCACGGACTGTTCGCCTGAAATGCCAATTGCATTAAACGCTAAAATTTTTAATTCCCAGGTATTTCTTGCACAACATGCATGTGCGAATGTATGGTAAATGTTAAAGTTTTTAGAACAAACTGCAAAAGTTTTCGGTAAAAATATCTAATTTAGGTATCAGCATACTGCGTAATATTTCCTAAATCACCATTATCAAAAACATTACCATATAAGGAAATTAGCACGATTTTTGGTTCTATAGTTACCCCCCCCTTACGTCAGGTGACTCAACACTCCTATTCTGCGCCCGCAGCAAGTATTTTTAGTCAACATTTTCACATATTTTCAGTTTTAGGCACTTAATTTCAGCGGTTTTTAACAGCGAAACAAAATATTAAAAACAAGCTAGAAGAAAGACGTAAAGCTGGGTAAATTTACGTATCTAAAATGCTAAAATACTTAATACGGAAGGCACATTTTTATTTTAGTGTATAGATTGCCGTCTTTCTTTTCGTGAAATCAAAAGAAATAGTAAGTCAAGACAAACTGCTACAAATATCCAGATTGGGCTGTCGACAACATGGTCGGCAGGCAGAACTCCTGCACAAGATATGACATTTCGCCAGCACTGATTATACCATAAAATGCCATAGCGATCTCCGTGTATATCATATGTGTAAAATTTTGATGACATCACGGTGCCCTGTGATGCTGACGGCAGCGGTAAAACCGATTTGACAAAATGCAAACCAGTCCCACATATACTAGCGAACTATATGTAAACAATTTTTTAAACTGACCGTTGTACTAACGTATTATAGAGACAGACATGATAGCTAGCAAAAACTCACCAGAAATTGGGATCATCCATTCGTGCCATAAATCTTTCAATTTCACCCTTTTTCTCTGGTTTTTTAACAGAGCTGCCGGACCAGTCATAACCAACATGTTCGTAATCGTCGTACCATTTTATCGGAATGTTTCCAATCGTATTACGAACGTCCTGTCGGATGAATTATACAGATACACAATATATAACAAAAGGTATGATTTATAAGTAGGCTTCTGGCCATTGCCCGAGCAGAGTTTCATTTTTGCCATCCATATATACATGTTATTATATACTAGTGTTATAACCAAGTTATATTCCGTAGCAAATTTTAAATAGTGAAGTCATTTGTATGCGATACCTCGTCGACCGATGAAATTTTACGTTAACAATAACAGACGTTGGAGCAGAATAATTATACCCAAATTAATATCGCAATCCTGAACTATAATTGATCTAGATCACCAGATAAATAGATAATACACGGGATTAGAGGAACATGATACTGCATTAATTGCTTAGATGGCGACCATTTGCAACCCCCTCCCCATTAAGTTTAACTCAAAGATAATCCAGCAGTGTTAATACTGAACACTAATAGTCTATGCATTGAATGTAGCGAATTTTGTCCACCTCCAACCTGTGATTCCCTAAAAACCTCCCGCTCGCTTCGGCCCATTGCTTATATCTAATAGGAAATATCTCTCCATTTTCTCCCTATACAAATCATTCTCCCGCAATCTCAAACCCGAAGTCGATTCTTGCTGTATATAAAAAGGTACCTGCTCTTCTTGCAATTATATCTAAATAACTACACATACTATATATATACAGTTACAAGGGGTTACTCGCACAGTGCTAGGTACTCCGTCACAGCCGCCGAGACCGAAATTCGTACATGTCGATGTTATACCAGGCATTTAAATTACTCCTAAATCAGAAAAAAACGACATCACCAAATAAAGTCTTCAAATGATATAGCTAGAACAATTTAAACTTACGTTTCAGCATAAAATCAGTCAAAGAGCATAATTGAAGTTGATGATTTTAAGACATGTATATATCTTTGACCCTCTAAGCTTTTAGCTTCATGACTGCGATTTCAAACGGCAAGCTCCATAAATAATAAAGATATAAACGTTATACTGTTGCCCAAATCTAGGAGTCCATATTTGTACACTAAAATATATATTGTATCAATGTTACGCAGATTTAACTAGCAATCAGCCTAAGACCTAAAGTGAAACATACTTCTTCATCTGACGTATCGTAGTAGTCAAATTGCGCGTTGTTCATGCCATCATCATCGCTGCCATTATCGGAACTGCGATCGTCTTCGCTGTCCAATTTGGATGCCGAGCGCTGGTTGCCATCACTGCTGTTGGAATTACCACTGTTGCCGACTTCGGCGTCACTGCTGCTCCCGTCCTAAGTTAATTTTCACTGGGTTTTATACCTACACTATGGCACTTCCAAGACCAAAAACAATATATCTCCGCAAAACAATAGGTTTATACACCATAAGCGTTTTAGACGAAGTGACGCCGCTAATCTTCTAATGTATTTTTTCAAGTTAAGTTGGTTTTAGGTTTTACAAGACGAATTTGTTTCAATGCAAGTTAAATTGCTCGCAAATAGTGTGGTGGCCAGCTTGCGCCCACTCTATCGAGATATATTTATTAAAACACCACGTTAAGATGCATCAAAAATGTTTAGCTGACCACCTGGCAGAACGGCATTTCGGTAAAAGCGTAGTAAATCAACGGTAATGGCAATAAAGCTGAAAGCTGATTCAAAATCTTCTTTTGTAATATATATATATACGGAGTTGTGTGGTATTATCAATCGTGTCTGTATATTTAGTGAGACTTTCCATTTACTCAACGTTTGATCAATATGGGCTTGGAAACAGATACCACCAACGGGCATCCGAGCAATCCCACGGGAAGTACTTACCGAGTATTCCATGGGGTTCCACGCTTTCGTGACCTAGTATTGTCTTGGGAAGGCGAGATGAACAACTGTTTTAGTAAGGCTTTAGCCAAAGGGCTGCTCAGGGTTTACGAAGACTAGACCCGATCTTCTTTTTGTACCAGGACAGCACCCTCCGATTGATGCAAAAACACCAGCGCCACGGGAAAACAGAGGAACAGAACAATGCCCCAGCAACCTACTCGATACTATAGGTAGTATGCTTTTAGAACAGACGAAATGCAGTAATTAATGTAATGCAAATACCGAACATTCAGACTAAGTTTTCGTAAAAAATGTGTATCAAAAGCATAGATTATTTCCAATGCTGCATACAATAAGTTTTGAATTTATTTACCGAATTACTTTAGTCATCCCATTGTCCACATTCACTGAATTTCTAAGAACAATCAATGTATTTCAAATATTAAACCATGATAACATAAGCTTGCATTTAAAGGTTCTGTCTTTCCAGTGGAGGGAAGATGTACTGGTATCTGCGGATGCCCTCCAGTCATGCTGCTAATAAGATTCCTCGGTTCATGTCTACTACCCGCCCCAAAGTATTCTGAGTTCAGATCGAAAATAATTTTTAGTCTGATTAGCTAAAAATATACGAATTTTTCCCAATTTCGACTTATAAAATCCTCAAATTATTCTCTGTGGGACTAAAAACACTAAATTTTCCTTTTCTTAGTAAACACAATTCCAATCAGTTGCCAATTTAGAAATTGACGACGTTTTCCGGCGGCTAAAGTACTTTATGTTCCCCCAGCTCTGAGCTCTCCATTCGCTTAAAATTTTGCAGGGGGCATGAACCGTGCCCCCCCCCCCGGGTTCCGATCCGGGGGCCGCAGATTTTGCCAATAGAAAAATGGTTAGAAATCGTGTCAGATACACTGTGAAAACGTTTGTGAAGGAAAGAAAAAGCGATTTTGAAGCGAATTTTAACCTTTGACATTTTTGGCTTCAGAACAAATTTTATGTACTTTGGACCGATTGGACACAAGATATTTCCAAAGAGGCAATGAGCCGGGGGAATCCAAAACTTTGCCAGGAGGCATGAACCGGGGCACTGTTTTGAACCAGGGGTAACCGAAAAAAGGAAGGGGACCCACACCCCTCCCCCAATTTGGAGAGCCTAGCAGTTCAACAGGTATCTCCGATGAAGTGGAGGAATAGCTCCAAGTTTTTTCGGCTCCCCAGTTCTCAACCGGAGAGACCACGCAGCTGATACGCTCAACTTTTAATTTTGACAGTTTGGAGAAGCCAGATATTATATATAGTGCCCTTGCTCCCACGTTCGTGCTCACTTGGCCATTGATCTCAATTTTTTGATGCCCCAACCTGACACCACCTATCGTGTGGACGACTAAGCGGACGCAGGCTAAATGCATGTGAGATACCAAAAAAGTGAGATACGTACCATTACCCACAAAGTAAACTGGGTGAAATAACTCCACGTATTACTGTTTCACCAGCTTATAGCTTTTACCTCCTCCTGTCATATATTGTCCTTATCAAGAGGCCAGCGAATTATCACACTCGACACCTGAGTCAGTAAGTTGGAGTACCAAATTTACTATTAGCCTTTACTGTTTACTTTTATTAGCTACAGTGAAATATTGAATGAAATGAAATTCGATAAAAATTAATCCTTCACTACACAGGAGATGTCAGTTTGCTTTGCCATCGCAGCATTAACAAAAACAAAAGAGTAAAGCAATTCGCTGTCAAAATATATAGTTAAAGTCATGGCAAGCCCACACATAAAAATATCACCCAGGTAGGTTAGACTAAAAATGATTTCCACAACGAACTACAATAGATTAGCTCCAAGCATATCTGCTTCTATTTTTTTCGGTAAATAGCGATGACCTCGACATTGTTCATAAATATAGTATGGAACAACAGATGGTTGAGATTTAAAGACAAGAGACTGTATCGCCAAGAAGTTTTTGGGGCCTTCACAGATTTCTTTCGCTCCTGTTATATTTGCAGCAGAGCAAGGCAATTTAAGCGAAACCCTTAAATATTTTATTTCTTACACAGATAAATATCTTCTACTTTTACAGATGCTAGAACTAGGTAGAAGGCGCTAGAGCAAAGTATGTTTAGTATATATACTTTCGGTCGACAACAAAAGCAGTGAGCTACCATCTACAGACATTTCGTCGGGCAGCAATAACTAACATTATAAGAATTTACTATTCGCAATATTTCAATCACTGTCCTAAACATTAATGCTTCTAACCAATACAAAAATAATCGTTAGCTAACCTCAATATTTTCCTTATCGAAGTCAGAATAAACTGAACTGTCGTCGCCGGACAAATCCGCAGACATATCTTTAATCCAAGTATATAATAGCCTAAACAGTTGATATTACATATTTATCAACTATTACGTATCGTCAATCAACTAGGATTTATAAAAGGGGTAGCGGAAGAGTCCAGTCCAACTCGCTTTGTCGAAAAGATGGTGAAACAATTTTTTTATTTAATATATTCGCAGTTACCTAGTAACGCAAATGATCTATAACTACTCCGTCGACAGTCAGTTTCGCAAAATTCATGTATATATGTACACTTATTTTGTCATATTCACACAACACTGCCGATGTAGGTAATTCATTCTTTCATTCGACAACATTACAAAGGTCGAAAAAGAAGGTATACATCCTCCTAGCTACGCCGTGAACATGTCGTATCATAACGAACTAAACTAGCATTTCGCAGGCAAGGGCGAAATGAAGCGAGCGTGGTTTCATCTTTAACGGTCATTATGTCTAATCATCAGTAATGGGTTTTGCGTTTATGTATGTATCACCCTAAAACCTCTAGAACTCCTGAAGCCTTATACTGGTCCGATAAGAATTCAGGAATAGTAATATTCTGCGTTTCACAAAAACTAACAGTTTATATAAAGACGCAGATAACCAAAGAAGTATACTAACTTCTTTCAGTAAATCGGGTGCGACGACGGTCCACTCTAAAACCCTTCGAAATTCCTGAATATGAAATGGCATGGTGCAATCATACTGGATTCTATATGATCACACCATAGCGCTCAGCGTACAGATAACATATGCAGACCGTTCTAAATTTCCTGAAAGCAAAATTTCAAACAAATGAGGATATGCTACATTCTCGCACAAAACCATCGTATTCAGCTTGATTTATAACATTAAACATATTCGTTTGAAGGCATAAACACGCCCGGAAAAGGGTATCCCCGATTTTCTGATCAAGTAGGCACCTTTCCAAAACATATTTTTACCTAATCCTACAGCATAGGTAACCAACCACCTCAACAACGCGGCACATGCAGCTACATAGAGCTTCTTTCGCTCTACACAACCACGCCAAGAAAAGCATTTTCATTGGTTATGGAGGTACGCCGGTTTCGTGTGTCTCCTGCCTCATGAGCCCGTTTAAAATCCACTTTTACCTAATACTTCAATACAGAGTTACACAGAACTTCTCCCGTTCCACATAATGAGCCTAGGTAGGTCCATATATGGTCATTGATTATGAGGATATAGACGTTTTCGTATAATCCAGGTATCATGTGCCTCCAGGCCTTGATCCTTAATCCATGGCAGCTTTATCGCAGTTTTATACAGCCTTAATTGCTCCACAAACTGATGTTTATTTGGCTGCAATGTCTGCACCCGTAGTCGAGATACAGCCCACAACATGTTTCGACGTTCGGACCCCATTTTAACACGATCTGACCCCGTTCGGCCTAGTTTTGCGGAAGTAGTTGTAAACCGTTTTCGTGTTTCAACCTTCCATTTGAGGTAATAGTGCACTATAAACGCCCAAAACAGTAGTTGGAAATTATTGTCAAATATAGAGCATTTATGACTGCTGCGAAATCGGTCAAGGATATATCATTAGGTAGAGCGGATCCAACAGCAAGAGATCATGGGATCTAATCCTACCCCTACCCCACTTTTCAGCTAGCGGTTCAAATCCCTTTGTCTTCAATGTTCGACCGCTAGGCCTAAATGAAAAATATAGTATACAACAATTATATAGCTACTTACAATGAGTTTGCAAACTGTCGGGACTCGAACCAGTGGCATTCTGAACTCCAGTCCAGCGTGCTAACCACTAGTAACTCTATCGAGATTGCAGAACGTAGTGAAGCATAGGTACACATACGCATTTTACGTGCACAGCCAATCAGCTCTCGATGACATACGTCGATATGCTATATGTGGATATCACATAATACCGCACAAGTTAGAATAAAACTAACACCGGCCATTAGTTCCTCATGCCCTAAAACACCTAAGTGCAAGCTATCAGCCCACCAGGAGGTAACAGTGAAATTAATAATGTTTTATCGATAAACCGTGGCGGCGCCATATCCTCGCACCCATAGAACCATGGACCGCAGAGCAAAATCAACACCAGCTATGAGTTTGCCATGCCCAAAAACCAGCAAGTAAAACTTTCAGCCGCCCAGGACGTTAGAACAAATTTTCGAATTTGGGGTTGAGGAACCACGGGGTTGCCATGCCTTAAACCCCATAAACCGGTGCCGCCATCGAAAACCAAAAAAGAGGAATCGACATTCATCGTTTTACTATGAAATAAACCCAACCAGAGAAAAAATTCTAAAGTTAACATAAAAATAAGCTTGCTTATGTCATGGGTACTAAAAAGAGGTAAAAAACGTTTATTTTGCTCTCTGAACACGAAGCTTGGTGACTCCATAGCCCAGTACCCATGGAACCATGGGTCACAGAGCAAAACCAGCACCGGCAATAAGTTTCCCATGCTCGAAAACCCCTGGGTAAAACGTATCAGCCGTCCAAAACGCCAAAACAAATTTTCAAATTTTGGATCAAGGAATCATTGGGGCGCCATACCCCCGTACCTCAAACCCAATACATCCAGAACCGGCACCTTAATCGAAAATCAAAAAAGTGGCATCGGCATTTATCATTTTACTATGAAATAGAACCATCCAGAGAAAAAATATCCAAAGATAAAAATAATGGGCCAAAAACCTTATTTTGACCAATAAGAGGCTTTGCTTCCGTGAAGGTAATAAAATGGGGCCAAAAACCCACATTTTGACTCCTGATCCCGGAACCAGACCCCAAATCAAAAACGCTCGGGGTGTACACGGTAAATAGTCTATGCCGGTTCGAATGAGTCCAAGTTCATGAAAATCCGTTGAGGCGTTCCCGAGTTATGGCCGATCACACACACAAAGCCGGAATTTAAAAGATTTCACCCCTGCAACACACAATTTCCACTACGTTATTACACCACAGGGGCGAGTTTTCAATTTATATAATTCCCTATGTATATATTTAGCTGTGTGTCTTTTACGCTACTGTATATTGTTATATTTTGTTTTATGACTGGGGCTAGGAATGGTGTGTTATATTTATGAGCGAGGGGATTCGTCACCGAAGATTGTAGCGTTCGAGGTGTGGCAAGTAGCATGCCGGTGGGGAACAAAGTGGTTCATATTCTTTTTGAGTGTGCCTATTTCAAAGCGATGCGATTCCTTCGAGCGCTACGGCGTGCCTAACTCTACTCACTTTTGGTTCAGCCAATTGATGACCAAAGCCGCAAATAAAAATGTGTATTTAAAATTGTTATAATACAAATAAGGCACAGTTCTTTAGCACCTTAGGCTTTTAGGCCACACGAACTATATCAACCGGCGATTGTAGCACTATCTTGACTAGGCCACTCAATGCGCAATGTGACTAGTTCTTTATTTCTTATTAGTGTTTAAGGTTTATGTTATTTATTCTCTAGTACTCCCCTGGTGAGGTTAATACAGTGACCCCGATTGGCTGACACTGCACAATCATTTGAGTACCATAACCTAAACCTTAGATTTACGCTAGTAGCCGAAGAATCATAAAAAGTAACTCCGAAGGTTAGATCCAAATTAATATCCTTTTTGCAAAACACAACAAGTGTTATATTGTTATTGCTTGATTGGGGTAGGGGTTGGTGGATACTTTTGTTATGACGGCTATTGGAATTAAAAAGGGGACGGAATTCATCACCGAAGATTGCGTGGTCCGACGTGTGACCAGTAGTATGCCGGGTGGTATGTAGGTTGGCACGCATTCTTTACTGTTGCGATCAGTGCTAGTGCCCTATATTTTGCGTTAAGGCGCGGTGCTGCTATAGTCACTCTGGTTTCCAGACAATAGGCACCAAACGATTGGCAAGAAATTTTATTACAGAATATCATAAAAGATTAAGGCACACAATGTTAGCACTCGTAAATCGATATCCCGGTATGATTCTTTAGTACCCGTTAGTTATACTTCACTAGGATTCGCCGGTAAGCTTTATACAGTTTTGCTTTGACTTTTTATGTCAATCGGCTACTCAATAATTTCTCACTTGATAATCCCAATTTCTAATGCCTTTGTATTTAGGTTACGTATATTACTCATCTTGTGAGGCTGGCACAACTACCGTCGAGCTGGCTGGTAGCTGTACGAGTAACTAAGTACCTCAGCCTAAGTTCTTAGATTTAAAGTATTACAGTCCTTATTTAGTGGGTTACAGTTTGAGCTGTTAGTGAGTTGGAGTATTCATCACTCTATTCTTTAAGCCATACAACACAAACCAATTGATAAAATCAAAAATTGGAATATATAAGCGTTCACGCATTTCTGTTTGCGTTCCAATTGCTATACTGAGTTCACAGCACTTTAAAATCCAACCGAAGTTTCAGAAATAAACCCAACCCCAATCAGTGTTTCCATGAACATCACTAAAAAGCCGCCAATACTAATGCACGTGTGATGACCTCCAAGCTAGCTAGGTAGTCGACCCAGAAAACCATAATTAATTATAACCATTAATTACTACACAACGCTAAAACAAGGAAGCTCCGACCATGCGGTTACAACAGCCAAACTTTTCGATAGCAAAATCTAGACTGAAAATATAACAAAAACTTCCTTTCAACATAAGCTAGCTAATTAAAGAAAAGATTCAAAATTATGCAAATAAGGTAAGTTAACAAAAATAAATTTTATTAGATTTTAGATTTTAGAAAGATTTGAAATTGGATGAAACGTATAACAATTGATTTTATGAACTAAATTTTTGTGAAATTAGGACTCCAGGACCCCTGGTAACCTACTAGACCCCCGACAACAAGTACACGCGGGCATAGGAAGACAAGCTACGACATACTGTGGTAGCTAAGTAGCGGGAAGTAGTAGTCGAATAAATGACAACTCAAGCGTACCTGCAAAACCTAAGTGTTGGACATCCACTAGGCTACAGCGTAGAATCCCGGGCCAAATCCGCCCCAAAACCCTAAAAACTTCTAAAAAACCCCGAGCTGTCACCAATTTATCTATTACACCCTTCTCCCTTAATCTTTGTTCCTTTTCTGTTTCTTTGTTTTCGTTCTTTTTGTTTTCATTTAATGCTAATTTGCATAATTAGCATTAGTTTTCTTTAATAGCTAACATGTGTTAGCTTTGTTTATGTTTTGTTCAATGCAGTCTGGAAGCACACGCAATAGAGTAAGCGGCGAAAAAGAATGCGCCCTTCATGTTTTCTTCTACTTCCTGCTAGCATAAGCATCGTGCCGATTTCTATACTAAGGTTTCGAATCATCGAGTTTCACATAAAGAATTATGCGCGTGGTTTCTACGTTATTATTGTTGCGTTCTTTTATGTACTAAACAGCTTACCTAGCTAGAATGGTTTACATTTAATCTTATGATTTGTAAAGCTTGAGGTTTGCGATACGATTCCTGACTTTACACTGACTATTTAAAGTATGACATTGAGTTTGTGTTTTGGAATTATTCCGCGTAAAGAAGTACGCCTATTTTAAGGGCTATAGCCGTGACAAGTGCAAGACCTTAAATTTTTTGATTATGCTTTGCAGTTTCAAAGCATTAACGTTGAGTAAAATAAAGATTCACACATAAGTACCTTAGTACGTTACGCACTTAAATTAGTAATATTATCACTTCCTTATGAAAAGAGTGGCATAGTTGAGCATGAGCGTTAACTAAATTATAAAGTTCCAAAGCAATTAACCCGTAGATTGAGTAAACTAGATTGTGACCAAATTAATTGGGGACGGTTCGACGCGGAAGGTTGGTCCGGCCAACTGACCGAAGAGAATTGTGGGAACTAGAGAGTAGTCGCCACTGCTAGGCAGTTATAGCGGGTCCGTCAGCCGTCCGGAGACGGGAACATTAATATAACTGGCACGTAATTAGTGTAACTGTAAGACTCTAGGCTAAGGTAATTAAATAAATGGTACGGGGTTAGCCGTCCGGAAACCTACGTAGCAACTAACAAGAGTATTACTTAAAGCAGTAATATCCATCCGTAAACCGTCCGGATACTGTTGGCTTTAAGGAAAGGTTAGCGTAAATCTAAGGACAAGGTTAAGGTAATTACATAAACGGGTGGGGTCAGCCGTCCGGAGACCATACGTACGAACTTCACAAGGCGAAAGGTAATCAGTTCTTGACCTAACGCTAACTAACCAGATAATTATTTAGAATAATAGTGCGCTCAAACACTGAGTTAGGGTAATCGAAAAGCAAAAACGGTGTCAAGTAAACAGTGGCGTAGTCTGAAGCATATATCAAAAGAGTACAGTAGGAGAGGTGTATCAAAGGCCTAAAAATATCGGAGTTAGCGAAGTTTTGTATACGTGTAGCGACCGGTATAAATCGTGGCTGATTTCAATTACGGTGATAAAGAATTTTGTCAACGTATTTGTTACTAACTTAGAATAAACGTTTTTAGTAACGGCTTTATTGATTAACTATCTTAATATCAAACCAAATCGAGTTGCCACGCCGCAGCAATAAGCAAAATGTACCGCTCAATAAAGAACCTGAACGCGCAAGAAAGAATATGACCACCAACTCCGCCGGCCTGGCCACACCTCGAACACCACAGGTTCTGGTGACGAATCCCGTTCTAATTTAATAACCGATAGCCGTCAAACAATAAACCTGACCAATCCTCCACACCCGTGCAAACAAAAAAATAACACTAAGCCGGTCCAAAGCAAAAACGCTAACTGACAACTGACTGAAAAAAGAGCTGACTATATGTCAGCTTAGCTAATAAAATAAACTAACGGAAAATATGCAAATTAGCGTGAAACGGAAACAACTAAATCAAGAAAATTTAAGATTTTAGGAATTTGTGGGCCGGGGGCCGTATAATAAAAATGCTAAAAACGCCGATTTTTGGTTTTGGGTAGGGTTTGGGCTATTTTTTGTGAGTTTGAGCCCGGAAACCCCTTGCGTAGCCTATAACACCCCGACAATTATTATATATACCGTCAGGTGATTGTATTTTCCTACAATGCTAAGCGCCTCTGTCGGTAACTTCCAGCTACGGTGAAATTTGGGCTTTCATTCTTTAAAGTCAAGGCAAAAAAATTGAACGTCAAGCCTTGAACCAAGCTATGTAATAAATTATCATACCTATATTAACTACTGGATGATATAATTATATAATAATTACATACGAAGCGCCTCTATCGGCAAGTACCTTCTGATCTCGTCCATTGTGGTTGCTATCGGAAAGCTTACTGTTTTATATAACTTTATTATTTATTATTATGGTTCCGCAATTTTGATTACCTAGCAAATAGGCTACATCGATTACATTAGTGTTACTAATTGTTACTGGCTTCATGTTTTGTGGTTTACTGAGTGATAACATGGGACGTATAGGGAGCGTATTCTAAAAGCTGTGCCGAATTTCTAGCTTATTTTTTAACTTGGATTGTTAGTAACGCAAAGAATTTCATGTAGCGGCTGCCTATGTCAACTAGAAGGAGCTTATAGTCGGCCCTTCTCTCAGTTAGTACATATCTAAGGAAACGCCTATACTCGGGTTTCCGAAATTGATATTAGTGCTCATTTGGTTATTAAAATTTTGGTGCGCAAAGAAGGTGCGGATTTTGAAGGCTAAATTGTGATAGCGTTGCATAAACAGAATTGCAGACCGGTGTGTCAAAACCTTGGAAGGACGTTGTGTATTCTATGGTGTGGAACAGAAAGTGTTTAACACTTGTGAGTAGCGGTACAAATAAGTAATTGTAACCCGATTATTAATTTATTTAATAATATTATTTTCTCAAGAAAAACGTTATGAAGTGTCAAAAACATAATAGGAGCGATAGTATAGTAGAATTGTACTAGGTTTAGCAATACTTTAAAAATTTCGGCCCCTTATGTCGAGTGATTGGTAACCAGAGCGAGAGTGCAGGTGGGTCTCGAATATATTAGTAGTGCTACTTGAGAAGCCTGGCAGATGTCCGGGGTCAGTGGAGCAAGTAGTACTAGTCTTGAGATGACCGTGCGAGTAAGGGGTTGGCTTCGAACGACCAAAACCTCCAGTACTCTACACCGAATAACCAGCCAGTTGTGCCAGCCGTCCGGGGGCCTAGGGATTGAGCAAACTTCAACTGTATAGTAGTCAACCGGTACTGTACAGTTTCAATAACGTGGTTCGGCAGATGTCCGGCATCGGCCTGTTTAACATAACGACATTACTAGCGTAAATCTAAGGCTTAGGTTGAGGTACTCAAATACTCGTGCAGTTGCCAGCCTTCCGGTGGTACTGTACCAACCAGCAAGGGCTTTAATAAAGTAACAAATAACCTAAATCCTAATCACTATCGCTCCAGTGTAATCCTTAAACTAGTTGTTATAACTTAGGATCAAGGACTAGGCCAAGTACTAAGTAGTTTTAACTTAACCTAAATCTAAAGTAATAAATAGGGATCGTCGAGAGTACCGAAATCAGTGGCCGAAGTGTGAGAGGAGCACAAAAGTCAGACTGTGCATGTGTTATACGTCAGACTGTGCGAGAGCTAAGGGTCAGATTGTGCGAAACCTAGCGTCAGACTGTGCAATAATGCAAGTCAAGCTGTGCAGAAGAGTCCGGTGAGCTAAAAATAATCTAGTACTGAAGAATAGTACTGTCGTTTTAATACGAGTACACAACTAATCACTATCGAAAACCGGTGTGATGTCTGCGAGAGCTAAAAATCATACGGTACTAAAAAATAGTGCTGCGGCATTTCATCACGAGCTAGAAGAACGGTACTACGATTTTAATACGGTAATCAAGAATAGTGCCGCAAAGGACACGGGTGTGATATCGGTCCATTAACATGTTATGATTTTGTAATGAGCCTTCTATATGCGTGTCTATTGCCCAATTATCTGGAACCCGAGCAAAGATCACGCCGTATCGCGAAATATAGGTCACCAGTATCGCTCACGAAAAGACGCGCGCTGAACCAAGCGTCCCACCGGCATTCTACTGGCCACACCTCGAACCGCATAATCCTTCGGTGACGAATCCCGTCCCCTTTTTAATACCGATAGTCGTCATAACAAAAATCCCGGCCAACAGCTTCCCCAAGAAAACGAAATAAAACTGCGCTTTAACGCCAACCCTGAACCTAGCTAAGTAATATTCTACTTCTAACGGTCATCAAGTTTTTCACAACCTGCCGTGGTAGACTTCCCTGAGGTCCTCTACACCAATTGAGCCCTGAGACGACCCGCTTCCACCGACCCCGGCTACCGTCTCTGAAACCTCGGAGCGTCTGCATGTATACACTATATCGCTGCTACAAATTAGCTTGATAGGTACATCTGCTATACAATATAATATTTCATATTAGATCTACAATAGGCAGGTCACACATCATTGTGTTTATCTTACTGAGACCTATGCAAATATACGCGGTGGGTTTCCGCCTGCCCTCCCGTTAACTCAGTACAACCGACGGTACCGGCCCCTACTCTACCAAAATTCTCTATGTGTTCGTTGCCATAGCATTTTTATATTTCCTATTTGTAGGACAGGGATTGACCCTCATCCGAATTGACTTGTTATGGCGAGCTGGACGGCCCCTGGGGCCATTAATCCGCCCAGCCGTTCACGCAGACGGGTCTGCCAGATCGCTCTATGCACGTCGTTACAAGTGTGTCAACTCCTAATATTAAGTTTAGCCATTTTGTGTTTGGTATCATTTCAGTCCTTTCCTCGTTTTGGGTCCGAATATACAATCAACAAGTCCAAATCCACCGAAGAGCCCTTGCCTAAGAGCTCTTTACGTACCACGTGTTTTTATTTCGTTGCTCTCTTTAATCAACCTTTTTAGTCGTTGTTTGTCCTTTCTTTTGTCTTTTTTGTCAAACTATACTTTTGGTCGCTGTCTCACGGGGTGTGTCGTTTGACCTTTTGATCTTTCTCCATGTTTCTCCCTTTCTTCTTTCTTATTCTTTCTCTCCCTCTTTTATCTCTTTCAGTTTCCTGCGTCTAATTAATATTTTAATAACAATACTAATAATAGCACCAGTTAAGATATGGGTACACTTGTATTATATATATGTACACAGTTAGAGCAGACAAACATATAAATGTGAAAGCCCACATCAGTGTCATATTTCCGTTACTGTCCAAAAACGTTATATTAAGGCGATCAATTTCGTAACGTTACCGACAAAATTTAAGCTGGTGATGGCAGCATCGCTCCGGTCCTTGAAATCCTTATTACTCCAGATCCTCGTGGCAGTATAGATTTTATAACACAACTCCGCCATAAATACCACTGTTGCTGGTGAAGCATAAGAATTCACTCTAGCAGGTCAGCATGAGTACTGTTCAGATCCCTTGCAATATTACCCATCGCACGGGCGATGCCTGCAAAGCTGCATAAGTTTGGCGACCTTATTAGTAACACGCATTTATTTTCAGATCAAGGAGCGTACCAGCGCCCCTACGTGGTAATATACTCCAGGCCTAGTTAAAATGGCCATAATTTATTCATCGATTCTCTTGTACGCCTCGTATCGTTTCTTTCGAAATTTCGTGTCCCCTGGGACTGTTAAATATGTGTGGACCGCTCCTACCACGTGCTCATTGGACTTCGGCAGTCGACTCTGAAATCCTTATATCTTTTATTCGAAAATTCTACTGTTGTCTTTCAACACTTGCTTTCCTTCCTTTTTGTTATTGATGTACCATGAGTATACAGAAATGTACAGTGAGTTCCAAACACTGTTTCGGTTATATACTTCTATTGTTTCGACTGCCTATCAGGCAGCCAGGCTAAGAATGCGCTTGAGGAAGCGACGAGACAGAGGCCTAACGGGCCGATACCGAAAAGCTCAAAAACATAGGAGATCATTGGCTTCATAAAAAAGGAGCTTTTGTTCACATCGGATCTGCTCCCGAAAGGTTTTGAATTGAATCAAATTCTGGAGTTTCATGAATTCTGGGCGTAATGTTCAGGCGCACGTATTATAACATTTTCGCAGCAGCTGTCTCTAGAACATCGAGAGTTGCATTTGGAGAGAGAACTACTCCTGATAATTTATCCTATTTGCTGAAATCAACGAGACCCTACCAAAGGGTTATTATCCTAAATTGACTAAATGGGTTACAACATTTGTGACTGTACGTATAATTTCAGGTCTCGATGACTAGCGAACGCTCGATTTCAAACAAAGCTAGTCATTACAAGATATGCGAGTGCATATCTTTATGTGTGTTTTAGCAACCATGCCCTAAAACTGGTGGCGTCGATACACAGCTATCGCTGAAGCGTGCCGCGTGTAGCCTAATCTGCGAATTTCACTACAAAAGCCGGCGATGCCCCAGGAATGTCCAGCAACTAGCGAAAGTTGTCTTTCGTTCCCAGTTTTGTCAATTTAGAGTAATTTTTTTACTAATATTAATTTATGAATTAACTTTATACAATATTTTATATAATTTTGTTGGCAGACAGTTTGACTACCTACACACGTTGGAAGCTGTGGGTACCATCTGTGCTAGCCCTGACAGCTCCACAGGTATGAACAATTTGGATGTCATTTTACTAGCAACATTTTCTGTAATTTTCAAAAGTTCGATAAGCGACGAATTCTGAGTGCTGATAGGCTCTAGCGAGTATGTTCATTGGTATATATAGTTTTCAAGCTTTGCTCTAACTGCTGGTGGACAACATTCCAAGCATTTCTGAAGGTGTAACATGTGCGTGTTTTGATGACAATGGAGGTATGAGCGTTTTGTACTCGTTTATAGTGGTTTAATACTTAACCAAATTGGTGCAAAAAATCTAATAAGCTTTTGCGGCCCTGGCAATCAAACTCGACAATAGGCTCTGTGTACGTAGCCTGGACCTATAACTAAGGCGCACGATGCATCCGAATTCGGCTCATATTCACACAATTTTTATGTGTTGGCTCAGCACTTAGCGGCTGTTGAATGTAATTTTGACTTTCCTAGTTATGCTCGGTTCCACCTACACTTTGCGACCAGCATGGTCCTGGTTGCAACCTAGACCCTCGTATGATCCTAATAAAATTCTCATTCGCCATCACACTTTCTCTCTATCATTATCAGTGTAGCATTGCTCCAGTTTCTGTGCGGGATGAATAACAGTGTGAATGCGAATATATATAGAGTTAAATGTGGCATTTGGGGCCGCATTGCCAGACAAGAGAAAGTTAGAAATCCTGCGACCCGGCCGTCAGGCACGACTTTTGCCGTGTGATGAAAATGAGCACGCTTATAGGCGGTACATGTATTAAAATGGAAGCGACACATCCCTGACCCAAGTATAGTTCTATCAGCACCTAACAGTAAACTTAGAAATTAGCTATAGTTATGCAGAATCGGTCAGGCAATATGTAAATAAGGCAAAATATAGGATCACATACACCAGAAATGAATCTATCGTTGTTCTATGATTAGCAGTAATAGGGATATCGAATGTAAGGAGGTGGGTATTTTAAATGATAACCTGTAACCAATAATGTTTAATCGTACCAGTTGTTGTATTATATGTGTAATAACCGGTGACGCAGCTGCATGGCGCAACTTCCTAACACCATGCCCATACGACCCCGGCTATCGTAACCTCAAGGGTGGACCGTTAATACTGAATTTTAAACCTATTCTTGGTCAGACCTAAGAAGCTACGCAGCTTAGCAGGCCGCAGGCGCGCTTCACGGGGTGTGTTCGGACCCCGCCCGAAGGGTTGCGCACGTGTCTAGTGTCGGGTATGATTTCTGAGGTCCCCAGGCAGGCTAGCACCGACACCTGCTCGCAGGTCATGGAGCTTAGCCGCTATTCCCTATCTTAGACTCATCGGAAGTTGTTTAGTTCTATTTTAGTGTGATAAGTGTTGAAATAAAGTGGGAAAATGTCCCTAGAAATTGGAAGCTCAAGTCGATTTATCTAGAAAAATGTTAGGGTGCTCCGTGTTAGAGCATTGACCTATGTGGCCCCCACAGGGATCCGACAAGCCCTGAGTGTTTAATGTCGGATTATCAATGGCGTGGCCTGCTTCCTCAGTGAATTCTATGCTGGCGCACTGGTACCTTGACCAGTGGAAATTTAGACTTATCAAAATAGAGGGGATTCCTAGCAAATTTTGAATATTTGTCATAAATTACTATAATTTTGCTTGTGTTATCTGGTGATTTCCTCAGAGCGTAAATAGAACTGACAGAAGGCCCTGCTCGCCAGTGCTTGTGACATTCTCGCCCACAAGCCATGACGGGCAGTGCCTGCTCGTCCGTGCGGACAAACCATAGAAAACGCACAAATCCCTAACGTCTCGGAAAGAAATAAGTCTGAACACAATGTTTAAAGTGCAACGCTTATTGTAATAATCAAGTCTTATTCGGGGACGAGTGTTTTCGGGACTTGAGCGGAGGTCTAACGACAGCTTGAGGTGATCGCTTCAGTTCGATACGTAATAAGGCGCACGACATTAAAACGGGCAAAATGGACGGAGCATGCGGCTTAACGTGCGTGCGTGAACTAGGGGCGTTTATCCCTGCTTTAGCTCAATGTTAGCGATTGTTTCAGCTATAGGGCGTAGCAAGCAGGGGCTGTAGAGTGCTTCAGAAAATGCTCCTACCGTCCTAACTCAAACAAATGATGACCGACAGTAAACTATGCTATTGGGAAGAGGAAGAGTGACAACGGGGTTTGGCCCTACGAGCTCTGCTGTAATAACAGTATCGACACGGAGGTCCGATGAATATTCGATATGGATCTGATTGTCATGCCGACCGAACGATTTCTGCTATCGTTTCCTACCAAATTTGTCCATTCGAAGTACGACTGACCGGTCGGGAAGCAAGAGATGAAGGAAGAGAAAAAAAAGGGGGGGCGTAAAATTCAGTACATTCGGGCCGGAGAATGCGGTCGTGACATGGGATGACACGACACGCCCTTCTAAGTTTTGAAGTCGCCCCCCCAGCGGCGAGCCTGGTTGCTTGGATTTAGTTTGGTATGTCCGCTGGAGTTTTGGTGGGGGGCAAGTTTTACGGGCTCAACGCACCGAGCTGAGGGGTGGCTCGGTCTTGTTTACTGCCTTTGGGGCCGTTTTGGATAGTTGGGACAGGGGTGATCAGCCCCGGACGCCTTTGCGTCTTTTGGTTTGTCTCTTTGTCGTTTGTCCTTTGACTCTCTCTAACGCCTATCTTTTTCCTGTTACACTGCAATGTTGCAGTGTTTCAACTGCACTGTAGTGCAGTTGAGTTATCACCAACGTAATAGTAAATGTTGGTGTGTTCCTATGGCTGAGTGGTTATAGCGCTAGATTCTGCAGCGGACTTAAATTCTCCGTGCAGGATCAACTCATAGTACGGGAAAATGCAGCTCGCTGCTACTGAAAATATAGAAAAGATGAAACCCGGCGTACATAGTACATAGCCTAACGGGCACTCATGATAAATAGTGAAACCGGGCTAAACTCAGTGATCAACTCGCTCCAAAAAGAAAAAGGGTTTTGCACTCGCCCGGTTTGGGGCCGAAATGGCCCAGGCGACGAGGTAAGTTTTCTTTATTTTTAGAAAGTCCTAAAGTTTTGTTTGAAGACGGGGACACAATGTGTTTCTCCCGCAACGGCGGTTTCTAGCGATGGCTCAGAGGGCGAGCCTTAATTTTATTTCTTCTAGACAACGGTCTCGAGAGAAGACCATTGCGCATGACACTAGAGAACACTGGTAAGCTTAATTGTTTTGGTCACATTCTTATTTGGGTCCAAAACCTGTGTATTACCACAAAACGATGCACCATCGTCACCGTTCGAGGTCGGCTAAATTTTGTTCAGCTGGGGGTTTTGCTCCTCCAGCTCGTTTTTTTGAATAAGGCGGGGGGTCTAGAGGGACATCTAGAGTTAATCCGGTCAGTCGTCGCAAAGAAATTCGCACTCAAACGAAATACTTACAGAATTGATTCAAATACCCTACGGTCGAAGTCAAACAAGTTAAACCGAGACGTTCCCTAGACAGCAATCCGTTTAGACAGCAAACACCTTAAGCTCAAGTAGGAATACCTAGAATTTGATCTGTCTTTTATAATCCCAAATTTTCCTAGCTCAGAACAAAGCGAAATTTTAAGGGTTTCCTAAAACCCGACGGAGGCTAGTCCCCCGTCCCTAATCTGCGTTTCTGTCCAAGCCCAAACACGGCATGAGCATTGAACGTTCGACTAAGCTGCAAATTTGGAAACCATAAGAACAAATCCATTTAAACAATTCCCTAATTCCCGTGACGTGCACGTTCCAGAAATTTTACCGTGGTCGGCTCAGGAAAATTCGTTGATCCTAACTCAAGAGAAGTAAATCATGTAAAACTTGGACGAGAGGCGTCCAATTTGTTGTGCCTTACCTAAGACCACGGGGAATCAGAAAGACTTCGCATTGGTTTGATCAGTCCTCACCGCTCTCCGTACAACCGCCTAACGTCTCCCACGTCGGAACTCGATATTAATGATTGATTCCAGAAATGGGTAATGTGTAGCATTTCGGGGGAACAGGGGGTTAGAACCCGAGCGAGAATGTTTCTACCTAAGTATGAGGGGCGCGCTACGTTCAAGGGAAACTAAATGAACGGTCTGTTACACTCCAATTGACAGGGAAAATAAACCCCTGCTATCGATACGCCTTCGGTTACTTACGAACATTGATCCTCGGGGCAGCACCAGCTGAACCCCCTTCGCGAGGTAAATACCTACGCGGAAATCCCTTGTCCATCGAGTCGCCACGAAGCAAAACGAAAAAGCGAAAATTAGACAGAGACGTATGAAAACTAAGAATACTGAAACATTGCGTCGGAGCCGGTCAGTAAAGTCGACCGAACTCCGCGCTGTCGAAGTCAAACTGATTCCAAGATTCGACGCGTTGGTCGTAACCTCGAAATTTCTGCCTGTATGTTACGATGGCGACTTTGTCGCCGTCCAATCGTTGGCGATTTCGTGACGCCCTCCTTTTTGGGTTTTCTGTCCAGTGTCCAATTGGGGACACTTCCGGAAAATAAAATCTTGACGGCTACCGTAAACCGTCGATGTCCTTAAAGAGAGTCGGCTTCAATTAAATTTGCCGACTGTAAGTTTGAATCTTCCGAGTACTCGGAAGTTGACCATCTGTGATTTTTGTCCAAATTTTCCCAAGAAAAGTCAATTTTGAAGTCCCTATTTCCCGTCCTCATCGCCGGATGTCCAGCGAAATCAGATCCTAAACTAACAAGATTTGAACTGTTTCCGGTCCCAACTTAACTTAAGCTATGGCAAATACTCTCGGGTCACGCAACTTCCCTCTTCAGCCCCAATTAGCGTGACAATCTGCTCATGATTTGCACTGTTTGCTCTTCCCAGCCCATCCCGAGTCGGCAAACATCGACTCAGCCTTTGTTGTCCTCGACTTGCCGCCATCCTAATTAAGCTAAATCTAACTTAGCAGATGACCCTAGTACGCGAGGACATCCAAAAACAACGAAAAGAATCGAGCTTGTTAGAGATTCGCTTGCGAGTGCTCATGTTTCAAAGTCCCGCCGGGGGGGAACCGGCGACGAGAGAACACCCGTCTCGGGGTCAGAGACGGGGCGAACCCTAACGTACTCCTAGCTGTTCAGGGACCCTGCTCCAGGGCCCCTAGGGTCCGCGGGAGGGCCTAAAGTCGCCCCCCCCCGTTCGTCCTAAGCGTTCGTATTTTGTCTGTCCATAAAACTCTGAAATTTAACAAATTTTAACGTACGATGTCCTCGTCCGTCCGTTTTTCCATGTCCTTATATATATATATATGCATGTATATATAATATAAACACATATACACGCAGTCACACACATACTACACACAGCAGACACATTGGCGTCCTGAGCGACAGAAAGGTCGCTCAGGATAAATACATACTCATAACATACCAAAAACAACAACAACAACAACGGCAAAGAAGAAAACCGACCAGAAACGTCGGTTAGAGAGAGAACGAGGCCAAAGGCGAAAGGACAGCGAGGACACGAAAAGGGCGTGGGAAGGGAAGCGGGACAAGGGGAATCCCGGGGGAATTTCGAGGGGCTGGGGTCAGATTCTGCCCCAGGACGGAAAACGGGGTCGATTGATACCAAACACAAGGGGGGTAGACATAGAAGCGGGTCGGAACCCACTTATGGGTTCTGCTATGTATTAGTGTGGGGAGCTTTAGCGGGCTCTCCTGCGTTACCGGATGGGCGGAGCGACGCCCGCCGGGTATCGTTGGACTCACCGTCCAACGGCGATTTAAATGAGGGGTGATATCGCTACTAGGGCGGCAGGAGTAAAAACGGTACTAAAATCGTGGCGATTAGAGCGAGTGATGGCTACGGTGGGGGCGCGTTTGTTGGCCGTCCGGGTTAACGGGGCGGCGGAGCGAGACCCGCCGGGTATTTTTGGAAATGTCTCATCGAGACGAATCCAATGAGGGGCGGTTCGCCCATTTTAGAGTGGAGGGAAAAATCTCGATTTGTCGGCGCCCATCAGCAGTTGGCAGCAGCTTTCTAGGCACCTTTGTGTGACTGCAGCGAGTCAGCAGGGACTCGGGCGGAGGTTCGACACTTATAGTCGGATTCCACCAGTCACGGTGAACAAAACGAGGGGTCGCATGCACCGGTTTGATAGGCGGGATAGGGCAACGAGAACGTCATAAATTGGGGGTTTTGTAGTAATTGCAACCTACAATGGGCTACAGGAACGAAGCGGTTTTACCTAAAAGAATTGTCCACAACACACACAAATAGATACATTTACATAATTTGTATATAGTATGTCCTGAATATATGGAAGGTAACAGTCCGGGTTCCGCGTTGACAATCCCACCTAGCGTAAGTAGCAATTGTCTTCACACGTTACAAGCGAAGTTTCGGTGCTGTCCGGGGCGATTTTGGATGTCCATCCGCGATTCCCAAAGTGTTCCACCAGCCTGCTCCGGTTGTTGTCCGGATCATCGTACCGTCGACGGTGGCGGGCCTTCGAATTAACCCGGTATCCGTCGTCCCTTACACTGGCAAAGGCTATCAAAAGTGTGATTTCCGCTTATTTTGGCTTGTTGTTTTCTGTGACCATTACTTAGTGTGTCGCTAAAACCAAGTAAATTTAATATTTTTAATTTCATTCTTTACGAACGTGTTTTCTTGTACGTGCAGCCAGGGGCCTCCTATTCCCGGACGGTCGTAGCCGTCACCCTATAACACATGATGCCTACTGGTTGGGTTTTCGAATGCTTTCCAACTGTCATCGACGTAAAGCTCTATTTTCGGTCATACAGGTCGGTTGGGGGGCGGCTCATTTCCTCATAATTTGGGCTGACTGGAACACTCGTCCCTAACAAATTCGTAAATTACAGCGATACAAAATGATCTATTAATCCAAACGACACAGTTATACAAACGGCACATTCATACAAAATGTTTCATCAATGTAGAAATGTTTCGTTACTATAATTGACACTTGTATACAAAACGTTGCATTAATATAGTTGACGCTTTTATACAAAATGTTTCATTAATATAATTGACACTTTTATACAAAACATTGTATTGATATAATTGACACTTTTATACAAAATGTTTCATTAATATAATTGACACTTTTGTACAAAACGTTGCATTAATATAATTGACACTTTTATACAAAATGTTTCATTAATATAACTGACACTTTTATACAAGACGTTTCATTAATATAACTGACACTTTTATACAAGATTTCGTTGATGCAAGCGAATTATTGTGAGCGATATTCTATACAAAATGGTCGATTGACACAATGCGACCCTTGTATGTACGAGCAGCTATGTACCAACGCAGCACGATACAGATTTTAGTGCGAAGGTCCTGAGATGTCCGTGACAGGGCCGAAGCGGCCCTGTTACATCTCTTATATTTTTAAATGGAAATTTTTGGACTTAGATATACGGGTTTAAAGTAATGTCTGTATGTGTCCGGTTCATTGTCACCAATTTTCTCTTACATCGGGATCCCTGATCAAAAAGAAGGTGCAGGATGACTAATGCCCGAGGACCCAAGAAGGAAAAGAAGACCAAGACCCCAGAATAAATTAACCTATATATACAGATAGTGTATCACTAAGTGTTACACGAACGCTTATTGCTTTTGGCTTAGTTTATCTGTTCGGTAAATTATTTTTGTGACGGATGTTGGCTGTGCTTTGTTGATATGGTGATTCCGACAAAGTTCCTACGATTCTTACGACCCTAAGTCCTCCTCCTATATTTTAAGGGAAAAAATGACTTTTTACCTGGGCTTGAAAGATTTATTTGGGTGCTTTCGTGGCCCAAACCTACTTTTGCTATAACATACATACGCTGATAAGCACAAGGTAATATAGTATAATAACATGAATGGTTAGATACATCACATTACAATAAATATACACCGTATAGTCCTAGGTTCATAATCCTTTGTGTTATTGTCCCGTGTTCCCCTTCTTCAGAACTTCCTGCTCAGTATGAGATTTGCCTTTCCACCCACTTACGAAGGAAGCCAACATAAGGCTCCGCGACTTGAGGTTCCGCGGGTGGATTGTCGCTGGGACCTGTCTCCCAGGCATTTGTTTCTAATAGTTCCGGCGGGTAGTGGGGCATTACGGACTTTTGTGCTCTGTCGGGAAATTGACGCTTAATGTCTTGAAACAATTGGGTGAACTCTTTAGTCCACGTGCCCACGTCATCTTGTCCAACGTCCCAGGCTGGTGGAGGAGGGCAATGATCGCCTGCGCTCCGTCGTTCAAGAGGTAATCAAAAGAGCAGATATGGCGGCGCACGCGCCGCATTACTTTACTTGGGGTGTCTAAAAGGCGGCCTTCGTATGGTTTTGCTCGAAGGGCGGCCCTATATCCGCCAAGAATCAGGATGGTCTTGGTCTGGGGCGTCGCAAAACACGTCGCCAGACGAATCAGGAATTGCATGCTAGCTCCGGGCCAAGTGATGGCAAACCATCCCTTTGAGGTGGCCAATTTCACTATCGGTGCAGCCATGTTGTCGCCCAGAATGAGTACCTTGGGCCAGGTGGCAATTCCGTGGCGGATCAAGGTCCGTATTTCTTCCAACAGACGGCCCATGACGTTGTGACATGGTCGTGGACGTCGGCCAAAGGCGATGTCTTCCGGTCCGAGACCGATTCCCCAAAATGAGTCGGTGCGATTCGCTTCGAGCAGTTGTGCGCGGCTGGTGGCGAGTAGGACGTTTTGGAATTTTGGGATTTTGAATTTTTCGAGTAGCACCGTTCGCACGAGGTGCGGTAGGGCAGGGCGAAGGCGCTCCGTGGTTTCGGAATCGAGGAATTTTGATTTGTTTCTCCGGGAGATAGCTTTAATGTCTCGAGCTGCCAACTTGAGATCGGAGATATCTTGTCTGGCCTGGTCCTCGTCAAATAAATAGGTGACGAGGAGCTGATAGCCTTGCTCCGTTGAGGCATACTCGATTGGGTATTGCGTGATTGTTTGACCCAACGGAGCCATATTTGATAATTCTGGCCAACGTGTGCCTTTTGAAAGAAACGTTTCGATAGGAGCGGCGTAGTTGATAGTGTAGAATGGCACACGCGGCGACGGGTCTTGTTCCATTTTGTCGATTTGACGGTTGGTGTTCCCTGCAATAATATTCATCGCCATTAGTGGCGGTTCTTGAGGGCGTTGGCTGTGGGAGCTCGAGTTCTTGGGGTGATGTTCTGGGCTGGCGTCTGCGCTAATGTCGTCTTCCCCGAGGTGGTTGTTTAGGAGGTCGAACCACCTCCAGTCCAATGTCTTGAGGTCGTAGTTGTCGTTGTCCGTCCTCCTCGTCCGGTTCTAAATCAGGATGCGCGGCTAACATGTCCTCAATGTCCTGGTCGTCAAATATGTCCCTGAAAGGTCCAAACATGTCGTGCTGAGCACGAGCACTCCTGGCTGGTGGATTCATAGGCATGACGGGGTCACGATGTCGAGTCGGTGGAGCAAAAGGCATGGTTTTTCTAGCTGGTGCAGGGGGTCGGGGAGCAGGCTCTCGGGGCATCATACGCGGGATTACCACTCGGGCTTCTGGTCCGTGTGGTATATAGTCCGTATACACTCGGCGGCGGTCCCTAGCCTGACGATGTGGTTGGCGCCGAGTCGGTTCAGGAGGCACTGTCCCCTCCTCGGTCTCATCACCAGAAGGTCCCAATTCAGGGGAACCCTCACTTACCTCCGTAGAAGGGTCAAGTTCGAAACGGGGTCTTCGACTAGGTCCCGGTAACAGTTCACTCAGAGGAATTTCGTCGTCCCAGTCCTCCCAACTAACAGGCGGTTGAGCTTTAGCGCTTGCGGGTCGAGCTAGAGTCCCTTTTATGGCGGAGGATGCGCTGCGCGGCGGCGCCTTCTTCCCCCCCCCCCCCGAATAGAAGAACCCTCGGGTGACTCGCCTATGGTTGAAGTTGCCTCACTTACCGTGGGGACGGCTCGTCTTCGAGATCGTTTGGCTTCGCCGCCCTCCGAAAATTCGGTGGATCGGCGTGACTCTTTCGTACCTCTTTCCTTTTCCTCACGTCTCCTAGCCAAGCTCTCAACAAATTCTGCTACAATGTCGTCGGCGGCCGTTTGGGCCTCCGAGGGTGGGTGCTGTATGATAGGTCCTGCTAAATACTCTACTAAATCGGTTGCATCCTGAAGTTCTCCTCGAGCACGGGCCTCTTCATCTCTGATTCTTTTCCTTTCTTCTAGTGCGCATTCCCATTCTGCTTGTTGGTTTTGTCTCCGAGTGGTCCAGCGACCGAAGGAAGAGACCTGAGGGGTGTCAGTCTCCTGTTCCGGTAGGGGTGATAACGCAACTGGGGTTATCCAATGCTGAGGTGGGGTTCTGGTTTTACGTTCCGCGAGGGGTGAGAGTAAGGGTAGGATTGTCCATTGATACGGCGGTGTTGGGGAATCCACGGTTTCGGGTGATGTGTTCTCGGAATCTGCAGTGGACGCTGGTTCGCTAGCCGGTATGGGGGTTTTAATTGGTTTCTGTCGTGGTTTAGGCACGGGATTTCGAGTCGGAGCTGGTTCTACGGGAGGCTGGCTACAAACAGGGGCGGATTGCGTAGTTGGCGGTCTACGAGGGGTCGAGTATGGTGTAATCCATTCGTCTGGAGTATACTCCTCTAACGTAGCTTCGAATCCTAAAGGCATTAGCGGCGTGTGTGGGAG